>JAHBCN010014508.1:0-22504 GCA_019359885.1 Listronotus oregonensis
TATATAAATAAATACTCCCATGTACATACAAGGGAAACCCTAGTATAATACATATACCACGTTATTACATGACCGCAATTTGGTCTTTTAGAGTCGTTCTTTATAAACTCTGCGATTTTTTTGATCTAAATCTTTCTTCCTTGCATCTCCATAACCACCCTAAATATTTTTCTAAAAACAAAAAGCACGTCGGTTTAGATCAGTCTTTCTCAAAGGGCGATAACGCCCTTGTGGGCGTTGGAGGCCTAGAGGGGGGCGGTAAGACACCCAGAAAAAATTGGGGGGCGCTGATGTGATTTTGAGGGGCGATGGGTGATTTGTAACTTCAGCTTCCTAGTGAAGACACTTGTTAAAAATATGTATATATTGTTGCGTTAAGCAGAGCACTTGCCGAACGCGGGATTTTTTAATGTACCTAATCTGGTAAAATTAAAGAAAAAATAAAATAATAATAATAATAATAATAATAATAATAATATATTTCATACAAAAATACACAATAATTTTACAAGACAAAGATGTCCAACATAAGTTACAAAAGTACAGATACAAAAGTCAAAAAGGCGGTCTGTCTAGTCCTTGTTGGATTAACTGTCACTTTGCAAAAAATAATAAATAGAAAGAAAAAAATATTTTAAATGCAAATTGATTAACTTTTTTTCTTGTTACTAAAGGAAATATGACCATTAAAAAAAAGAGCAATGAGTATTTTTAAATTACCCTTTGACTTTCTGACTCTATTTATTTTGTTGAATAGCACAATGTTTCTTAGTAAATTGCTTTTATTATCTATTAAACTATTTTAACATCTTTGTCACGATGTCTGTTGTTAATTTAATTGGTCCCTATTTTAGGCACAGCAAAGAACCTCCTATCGTTAGTCACCACATATAGTCATCCTTTTTGCATAAAATAATAATAAAAAGTATGTTAGTTTTAGTTTTTTAGTTATTAACAGGTGCAACGTACCTAAAAGCGAACTTGTGTGTGACTTTAGTTGGGAAAACAGTACATTCTGATGTTATACGCTTGTTAATTATTTTAATAAATTACAACAAATTAAAAATACAATTACAATAAGGAAATCACAGTGAAGAAGAAGATGTATTTTTACATTGGTAGACTAGATTAGACCAAAACTAATAATAATAATAAGAAGGTTTAATTATAATTCACGTTTGGCGCGAACAAATATTGTACGATTTTTGTAACCCCGTATTTTAGTCTGTCAACGGTCGTCGGTCCGTGTTTGCGGAATGCAGGTGCCCAAATACACAGCCGCGGCTCGCGACGTCGGGCGACTGACGGGCTAGAGGTGTGTCGTTCGCGAACGATTCTTTGGGAAAAAGGGACTTCCCCGATTCGAATCGCTTTTGACTCACTCGCTTTGATCGCTTTGCAATGAATAACGAACCTAGTTTGAATTGTTTTGTTCATAAAGTCACAAATCAGAATCGACCCGAATTCAAAGATTCGGTAATTCGGTCTTTATGGGCGGCAAATCGGTCGTTTTTGGCAGACCTGACAAGTGGCGAGCGGTCTGTTATATTTTGATTTTGTTCACATTACCAGAGGTGTATTAGGCAAACAATTTATGTGTATTGTCGGTCTGAGTCAGTTTGCCATCTATTTGAATTAAAAGAACTTTTTTTATTGTTTTAACTATTTTTGAACAAAGACTTAATTTGGAGGTAATTTGTAGGTTTTATTGATTATAGTTTTTGAAAGTTTCATTCCAAAATATTTTTTAAAATAATAATTATACCAAAATGAAATAAATACAAATAATTTCTTTATTTAAGATAACTATCACATTTTTGTGGAATTCAAAACCGACCGAGTCCGACCGGCATCAAATAAAGTGAATTCGTTGCGAACGAATCTTTTTATGTGAAATGAATTGATTCAGTAAAAGATTCGAACTTTCCACTCTAGATGTGACGTTCCGCCGCATGCACGCATCGCACTCCGCTCGCCCTCCCGCCCCTCCGCCCGCTACCCCGATACTCTTAATATTGTAAAGTTGAATTATAATTGCTCAATGTTGATAATTTTGAATAAAACATAATAGTAATCTCTCTGGTAAGAAAAGTGTCGTTTAGAATAAAGGTTTAATTAAATTCCAGGCGACACTAATATGTTATTGAGATTTTTAAGGCGACAAAAAAAATGGGGGGCGCTACAAAATAACTGATCTTCAAAGTGGGCGTTACCCAAAATAAGTTTGGGAACCTCTGTTTTAGATATACAAGGAGACGTGTAATTTAATATTTGATAACGTTTTATCAGTCACCCCCTCATCTCCAGCTTACCTCACTTTGATATATCAAATGGCAACCCCCATAGTGCGAAACAGCATTGCAAATGGCATACAATTTGCTATCCAACCGTACCAAGAAACACAAAAACGGTGGACGTAGAAGTGGGTTAGAAGCAAAGATGTGTTTATCGAGTTCGAATAATTTATTTTATCAAATGCTCAAAATGCGCGTCATTATTGGCGAGACAATAATAAAGCCTGTTTTAAAATTCCTCGCGAACTTCGGTGTAACTTTGACTGGTAATACTTCTGCATTCCAGTATCTTTATTTTCTTGAATATTTGCAGGTGGAGTTGTCTACACTTTAGGTTTAAATAACTCCAGAGGAACAAATCTAAAGGAGTTGAGTCTGGAGGCCGTGCAGGCCATTCCAGTGCACCTCGTCTGCCAATCAATTTGCCTGGAAAACTGTTCATCGAGCCACTCATAAACTGGTAAACCTAGTAGGGGAGCACCATTTTGCTGAAAACGCAAATTATCTTCACTGAGTTCCATAGCATCATTTTCATCCACTTGATCTTCGAAAATAGAATAATATATATATATATATATATATATATATATATATATATATATATATATATATATATATATATATATATATATATATATATATATATATATATATCACATTTTCAAAAAGATTTAGAAACAGTTGGCCAATTATTTTTTTTCCAGAATAAATGGCCCGATAATTTTATTTTCATAAATACCTACCCAAAGGTTGATCTTTTCTTGAAATTAAGTGATACCAATTGTATGCCATTTGCAATGATGTGTCACAGTATGGGGGTTGCCATTTGACATATTATCAAAGTGATGTTGGCTTGAGGTGAGGTGGAGACTGATAAAAATTTATCAAATATGAAATAGTTTAATTTCATTTCCCCTGTATACTTAAATCGACGTGCTTTTTTTTTTTTTTAGAAATATATTTAGGGATGTTTATTTTAAAACGAAAGCACTGTATTGTTACAGTGTTTTGACAAATATAAATTTTATGATGATAATGATAGATAAAGGAAGGTTCTAGTATTTTATAGGACGTATTATAAAGATTTTTCTATAAATGTTTAGAGACGATTGGATAGGTATATAAGGGCTAGTTATGCGAGTCGAATGGGATTTTATGAATTAAGTCACTCGAGCAATTTTACTACCTCACCCGAGTTATACTCGAGTTTTCGACTCACTCGAGTAAAATCTCACTCACATTGCAAATTTGCAATTCGAGTGAGATTTCTTTTAGCAATTTTAAACAAATATCATTATTATTTTATATTTTCTTACCAAAGTGCAGCGAACTACGAAATGCAAGTTTAACGGCCGAGTGATGAGGGCGTTGTGAAATTTAGCAATGGACTTAGCAATTGTTAAAAGTTAACAACGGTTTAGAATGTTTAACAAAATGTCATTGTCAGTGTTATTCAATGATTTTAGTAGGCAACCTGTCAAAATCTGACATTTTGTTAAACATTCTAAAGCGTTGTTAACTTTTAACAATTGCTAAGTCCATTGCTAAATTTAACAACGTGATCATCACTCGGCCGTAAACCTGTCAGTGTCGGTTTGTAACGGCGCGGGCGCGGCATTAATAAATAAAAATGTAAAATAGAGTAGTGAAGTGACATCTTGCGGCAACAGAATCAACTCGATGCGCCAAGTTGACTCGGTAACTCGAGTGCATAGAGACTCAAGTAATATTTTTTTCAATCGAGTACCAGTTTGACAAACTCACTCGAGTGACTCGAGTAAAAACAGGCTCGAGTCGCATCAATAATAAGGGCGCGGTCAAGTTAATAATAATAATAATAATCTTTATTTCATAATTTGTTTGACATACAACAAAATGAAATGACGTCACGAAAAACAATAAATTAATTACATAATAGTCTATATCTTACATATTAAAATAATCATCCATACAGTAAGGTTCTAAGTTGATTAACATTTTTTTAATTTCAATTTTAAATGCCCTCTGGCCCGTTATTCTTTTTATTTGTAACGGTAACTTATTATAACACTTAACACACATATATTCTGGGTTTTTCTCACTTAGTTGAAGGCGATGTATAGGATAAGACAGATACTCAGCTCTGGTACTGTAACTGTGATTACTGAGTGGTTCAAATAAATGTCTATTTCTATATAAAAACATCAGACATTCATAAATGTAAGTAGGGAGAATAGGCGTCACACAGCCCCATCCGGATCAGCTTATTCGTATCTGACGTCATACGCAATAGGAAACGTGGGCTAGGCCTATTTTGTAGTACTGCGCATGCGCTGAAATAAGTAGTGAGATGTCGTTCAACGCCCACCGTCCACCGGTGGAGCTTATCATCTTAAAATCTCTGACGTAATTAAATATTTAGGAATCTTGTGACGCATATTTAGGCGTGGCCAACTATCTGTCAAATGTCACCTGTCACTGCCAAATGTCATCTGTCACCTGTCAGTCAAAAACCACGTGACTTGTGAATGGCCGTTACGCTAGGATACTGTTAAGACTGATATTGATTTGCGCAAACTCGGAAATTTTAGTTATGCCGTTCGGGCGCTATCGACTAAAATCGTTTAGCCCTGATGATGAGTTAAGGCGCGCGGTTTAAATTTTTAAAATTAGCGAAACGTCGTACCTATCAAATAGCGAAAACCGCATGGCGCCATCTTTAGCCATAAAGACGCTACAGCTGTTTAAAAATCGTCGAAATTCATCAATTAGCGATTAGGTAGGTAACCCTATAGTAAATTGATCATTGGGCTTCGCGTTTAACATCAGGCTTACACGTGTCTAATATGGTTATTTTAGCGTCCTACACAGGTACTATAATGGCGCCTGTCAACCGCCATATTCGCAAACCTTAGAAATTATGCTTACGTACGAGATCCTAAATTAGCGCGTAAAATGCCTGTCAGCTGTCAATGTCACTGTCGCCGTCATTTTCTGAACCACGTGACTTAGAACCTGCTTAGTGGATGAAATAACAAGGGTCTACGCACGTTGTCAATGGCGCATGTCAAATGTCACTTACCGTGAACCGACATATTGAACCACGGGCTTTATTAGCTTACGTGGATGAGATCTATCTAGATCTTACGCAACTAATGGGCCTGTCAGCTCAAAGCACCTGTCAACTGTCATATTTCGAAACCACGTGACTTAGAAATTTAGCTTACGTGTAGGAGATCCCTATTAGCATTACTACGCAAGCGTTAAAATAATGGCGGCTGTCAAATGTCACGCGGATCCCCGATGATGGTGATGGCGGTGAAAATCGAAACGTTGTTTGGGCTTGCTGTCTTATTGCGCGAAAATTACTAGCGTTCGAAGTTATCGGTTAACATCGGAACCCCGGATGAGATGATGGTAAATGAAACTTGCCGCTAATTCATTGAATTGAGGATGTATAAACTATGATTTTGATTTATCGTATAAATTGTAGTCATACCGTTCGGATGTTTCGGTAACTGAACCCCTGATTATGAGGATGACGGATAAAATCGAAACGTTGTTTAGATACTCGTGATAAGACACTGATTTGCAACAAAAATTGTGTTATACCGGTCGGCGCCATCGCCTCGTTAGCGCGATAATGACGACTCATGAATTAGTAACGTCGTACCTATCGAATAGGCTAACACTGGAACCCCGACGATGATCATGGTTAAAATTGAAACGTTGTTTAATATATCATCTTGAGCTAAGGATTATATATTGTGTGTAAACATCTTTAGCCATAAAGGCACTAGCTGTTTAAAATAAGTAGAAAGACACCAATTAGTGATTAGTACGGTGCCTATAGTAAATTAATCATTGTGGCCTTAGTATTAGGAATAAAACTTAACCAAAAAATAGTTGTTAACGTCAATAATTTCAAGGTCAAACTTGTCAAACGCGTCAAACCTAACATGTTTGCGGTCTCCGCATAGACCTGGTGCTTAAGAGCAGAGCGCAGAACCTTATAATTATAATCTCATATACTGTTTTTCCAAATAACAGCCCTGTATTTTCAAATAACAGCACCGTATTTTCAAATAACAGCCCTGTTTTTCCAAATAGCAGCCCTGTTTTTCCAAATAACAGCACTGTATTTTTAAATAACAGCCCTGTATTTTCAAATAACAGCACTGTTTTTTAAAAAACAGCACTGTTTTTTAAAAACAGCCTGTATTTTTAAATAACAGCACTGTTTTTCAAATAACAGCACTGTTTTTTAAATAACAGCCCTGTTTTTCCAAATAACAGCCCTGTATTTTCAAATAACAGCACTGTTTTTCCAAATAACAGCCCTGTTTTCCCAAATAACAGCCCTGTATTTTCAAATAACAGCACTGTTTTTTAAAAAACAGCACTGTTTTTTAAAAAACAGCACTGTATTTTAAATAACAGCACTGTTTTTTAAAAAAGAGCACTGTTTTTTAAATAACAGCACTGTATTTCCAAATAACAGCCCTGTTTTTCCAAATACCAGCCCTGTATTTTCAAATAACAGCCCTGTTTTTCCAAATAACAGCCCTGTTTTTCCAAATAACAGCACTGTATTTTTAAATAACAGCCCTGTTTTTCCAAATAACGGCACTGTATTTTCAAATAACGGCACTGTATTTTTAAATAACAGCACTGTATTTCCAAATAACAGCCCTGTATTTCCAAATAACAGCATACGCCAACCGTGCAAAGTAGAACCTTATCTATAATATTACGCAATTGTCTCGTGACGAGTCTGGGTCGCTAGCGACGCGAGAGAAGGAGGAAGAAAGACAAGATAACATCTTAAAGAGAGAGAGAGAGGCACAAACCACAACTAACTACAATGACGTCATAGAACAGATGTCCCGCGACATAAAAGGTTGCCCCCCTCAAGGTCTGATAAGCCTCATTTACATATCTTAAGCGTATCTGATATGAATAAATTATAATCCTTTTGACTTCAACTCATCGCAACACAGCTGCCAGAAGCCGCGATGACGTCATGTCTCCCTGTCTCCTGTCTCCTCGGTTATTAGTTTGAAATCTCAAGGTCACGAGACAATTGCGTAATATTATAGATAAGGTTCTACTTTGCACGGTTGGCGTGTTATTTGGAAATACAGGGCTGTTATTTGAAATACAGTACTGTTATTTAAAAATACAGCCGTTATTTGAAAATACAGTGCCGTTATTTGGAAAAACAGGGCAGTTATTTGGAAAAACAGGGCTGTTATTTGAAAACACAGGGCTGGTATTTGGAAAAACAGGGCTGTTATTTGGAAAAAACAGGGCTGTTATTTTGAAAAACAGGGTGTTATTGAAAACAGTGCTGTTATTTGAAAATACAGGGCTGTTATTTGGAAAAACAGGGCTGTTATTTGAAATACAGTGCTGTTATTTAAAAAACAGTGCTGTTTTTTAAAAAACAGTGCTGTTATTTGAAAATACAGGTCTGTTATTTAAAAAACAGTGCTGTTATTTGAAAATACAGGGCTGTTATTTAAAAATACAGTGCTGTTATTTGGAAAAACAGGGCTGTTATTTGGAAAAACAGGGCTGTTATTTGAAAATACGGTGCTGTTATTTGAAAATACAGGGCTGTTATTTGGAAAAACAGTATATGAGATTATAATTATAAGGTTCTGCGCTCTGCTCTTAAGCACCAGGTCTATGCGGAGACCGCAAACATGTTAGGTTTGACGCGTTTGACAAGTTTGACCTTGAAATTATTGACGTTAACAACTATTTTTTGGTTAAGTTTTATTCCTAATACTAAGGCCACAATGATTAATTTACTATAGGGGCACCGTACTAATCACTAATTGGTGTCTTTCAACTTATTTTAAACAGCTGTAGTGCCTTTATGGCTAAAGATGTTTACACACAATATATAATCCTTAGCTCAAGATAATGTATTAAACAACGTTTCAATTTTAACCATCATCATCGTCGGGGTTCCGGTGTTAGCCTATTCGATAGGTACGACGTTACACTAATTCATGCGTCGTCATTATCAGCGCTAACGAGGCGATGGCGGCCGACCGGTATAACTTACAATTTTTGTTGCAAATCAGTGTCTTATCACGAGTATCCTAAACAACGTTTCGATTTTATCCGTCATCCTCATAATCGGGGTTCAGGTTTAGCCGATAACATCCGAACGGTATGACTTACAATTTATACGATAAATCAAAACCATAGTTTATACATCCTCAATTCAATGAATTAGCCCAAGTAAACAACGTTTCGATTTTACCCATCATCCTCATCATCGGGGTTCCGATGTTAACCGATAACTTCCGAACGCTATGTCTTACAATTTTTGCGCAATATAAGACCTTAGCCCAAGTACCCTAAACAACGTTTCGATTTTAACCGCCATCACCATCATCGGGGATCCGCGTGACAGGTGACATTTGACAGCCGCCCTTATTTTAACGCTTGCGTAGTAATCTATTAGGATCTCGTACACGTAAGCTAAATTTCCTAAGTCACGTGGTTTGCGAAATATGACAGTTGACAGGTGCTATTTGACAGCTGACAGGCGCCATTATTTTAGTGCATGCGTAAGACTCTAAGATAGATCTCATCCACGTAAGCTAATAAGCCACGTGGTTCGCGAAATATGTCAGTTCACAGGTAAAATTTGACATTTGACAGGCGCCATTATTTTAACGCATGCGTAGGACCCTTAGTTATGTCTCATCCACGTAAGCAGGTTCTAAGTCACGTGGTTCGCGAAATATGACAGGCGACAGGTGACATTTGACAGCTGACAGGCGCCATTTTTTTAACGCTTGCCTAGTAATCTATTAGGATCTCGTACACGTAAGCATAATTTCCTAAGTTACGTGGTTTGCGAGATATGGCGGTTGACAGGTGCTATTTGACAGCTGACAGGCGCCATTATTTTAGTACCTGTGTAGGACGCTAAAATAACCATATTAGACCCACGTGTAAGCCTGATGTTAAAGCGCGAAGCCCACAATGATCAATTTACTATAGGGTTACCGTCCTAATCGCTAATTGATGAATTTCGACGATTTTTAAACAGCTGTAGCGTCTTTATGGCTAAAGATGGCGCCATGCGGTTTTCGCTATTTGATAGGTACGACGTTTCGCTAATTTTAAAAAATTTAAACCGCGCGCCTTAGACTCATCATCAGGGCTAAAAAACGATTTTAGTCGATAGCGCCCGAACGGCATAACCTAAAATTTCCGAGTTTGCGCAAATCAATATAAGGTCTTAGCACAAGTATCCTACGCGTAACGGCCATTTTCCAAGTCACGTGGTTTTTGACATATGACAGGTGACAGATGACATTTGGCAGTTGACAGGTGACATTTAACATTTGACAGATAGTATTGGCCACGCCCTAAATAATGCGTCACACAAGATTCCTAAATATTTAATTACGTCAGAGATTTTAAGATGATAAGCTCCACCGGTGGACGGTGGGCGTTGAACGAATCATCTCTCACTACTTATTTTAGCGCATGCGCAGTACTCTAAAATAGGCCTAGCCCACGTTTCCTAATTAGCGTATGACGTCAAGATTACGAGATAATAAGCTGATCCGGATCGGGCTGTGCGTGAACCGGCCTATTCTCCCTACTAATGTATACTGCATATACTGTCATTATTCCCATTTGCCTGAATACAGTTCTACATGTTTGTTTAAACTCAACTTTCTTTATAATCCGTATAAGACGTTTTTGTGCAACAAAAGTGGATTGGATATTTCCGTCACGACCCCAGAAAATTATTCCATATTTTAAAATTGATTCAAAGTTGGCAAAATACATTATTTTTAAAGTTTTTTCATTCATATACCTTGCCACCACCCTGATCCCATAGCAAACAGATGAAAGTTTTTTCAGTAACTGACTTATATGGACTGACCAATCTAAATTTTCATTTATATGTAAACCTAAAAACTTTGCGTTTTCAGACACAGATATTTTATTGCCTGTTAAATCTAAGTGGCCAATATTCTGCATTTTTGACTGTTTTGTTTTAAAAAAAAATAATTTTTGTTTTATCAGAGTTCAAAATTAATTTATTTTCTTTTGAACCATTTTGAAACTGAATTAAAGAGATGTTTACTATCTGTTAGAAGCTGAGACATAGTTTTATTTCCTATTAGCAGATTTGTATCATCAGCATAACTAACTTTTTTAAGGGGCTGTCCGCTGCAGAATAAAGGTCGTTAACAAATATTACAAACAAAATAGGTCCAAGTATACTACCTTGGGCTATTCCATTATTATTATATAATATTTGCGATTTGTAAAATTTTCCGGTCTTATTTATACCCACTATTTGAGTCCTCTCATGAAGATAAGATGTTAGCCATTTCAGTGCATTTCCTCGTATCCCATACATTTCCAATTTTTCACCAATATTTCCTGTCCAGACAGTCATATGCTTTAGACAGATCAAGAAACATCCCAAGTGCGACTTCACCTTTCAACATGTTTTAAAACTGCATTAACAAATTGATAAATAGCCGTTTGCGTGGATTTTCCTTTCAAGAAGCCGTGCTGGTTACTGTTAAACAAATTACAGTCACTCATGAATTTGATTAACCTTTTAGACATAGCCAACTCAAATAATTTAGAAAATCCAGGCAAAAGGCTTATAGGCCTATAACTGTCCATCTGTTGAGAATCTCCTTTTTTATATAAGGGTTTTATTAACGCTAACTTTAAGTTTGTTGGAAATATACCATTTTTAAATGAACCATTAATTAAATAACATAGGATTTTTTTTTAAAACAATAACAGATTTTTTTATAATACTTGTCGGTATTTCATCTATGCCGCTACTATGTTTATTCTTGATCTGCCCAGCTAATTTGCAAATTTCCCTAACATTAACAGGTGCTAAATACATAGATTGATTGTTGTTTGGAATCTTACATTTATAACGTGAAGAGTTTATATTTTTTAAAATATTTGGTATTACAGAGACTAGAAATTTATTATATTTGTTGGCTATTATATCAGCTCTTCCTGTACTTTATTATTGTGTGACATTTTAACAGGGATTTCTCTGTTGCCCACATGCATTTCATTTTATTGTCTGAGTATTTAATTCTATTTTCATAGGTTTTAATCTGTTGTTTTTGAAGAATGCAATCATATACTTTTTAGTTTGTTTGAAGCGTCTGAATATTTACCATTTTTGTTACGCAATGTTAATAAAACATCTAGTCTTTTTTTACATTCGACAAGTTCTGGATTTATATTTTTATTTTTCTGATTATTATGAACTACTCTTAGAGGAAAACTCTGATAAAACAGAAGTGTATATGTGTTTATAAAATTATTTCATTGGTTATTTATTTCATTTTTATTACAAGAATAAACATCTTCCCAATCCTGTTCCCTTAGAGAGCACAAAAATTATTTATATTTTCTTGAGAAAAATTCTCTTACGTTCTAACCTTTGTGGTTTCTTTATTTGTGTTTCAAAAATTATTTTTTGTGCTGTGTGATCCGAAATGAAATTTTCCAGTCATCGTATTAACATAATCCGAATCTGTAAAAATGTTATCTATACAACTGGCAGAATTTGCGGTTATTCTTGTGTTTTTATTTACAGTATGATTTAAATTAAAAGAATTCATCATTGTAACAAATTCGGATTGTGTTTTGTTTGCTTTGATTAGCTCTATGTTAAAGTCACCTGTTAAGAAAATAGATTTTTTTCACTTTGTATTTTTGACAATAGCTGTTTAGTTCTTTCTAAAAAAACTTTAATGTCACCTGAGGGAGGTCTATACAGTGAAATAACTATTATATCAACTTCACCAACACGACATTCAATAGCTGCACACTCAAATACGCCACATTTTGACAGTCTAGTCAAGTTTGGTCTGGGTTTAGCTGATACTTTTTGTCTCACATATATTGCCGAACCGCCATGTTGTCCTTCATCACGACAGAACATTGACACTAACTTAAAGTTTTTAATACCTAGTTGTTTAAGCTGCATTTCAGATTTCCAGTGTTCTGATATACAAAGAATTTCACACTCTGGATGCTTTAGAAGCATGTCATTAATTTTATCGATAGAATTTCCAAGTGACTGCACATTTTGGTGTATTATGCTTACCACCTTTTTAATACAGTTGGTGTTGTGTTTAGGGGCTTTTAGGTTGGTAGCATCTTTGAAATTCTCACCGTTGTCCTGACTTTTCAGAAAAAAGTTTCGTCTGAGTAGTTAATTTGACTTCTATAATTGGTTAGCCGCTTTTTGTATATTGGACAATTAATGTCACGTGCGGAGTGTTGACTATTTTCAGGTTGAAATTTCATTTTTATACAGTTTGGACATTTCAGCACATTTTCTTTACACTCTTTTCCACAATGGTCATTGGCTCCGCATTTGTAACAACATATTTTGTCCTTACAGTGTTTTGCAACATGTCCAAAACCAGCACAGCTGTAGCACAATGCTAAATTAAGGTGTTCCTGAACATACACTTTCATTAAGTCAAAGTTTACGGTTTCCTTTTTTAGGAACCATTTGGCGACCGTTGGTTGTGCTTCTAATATCCAGTTTTCTTTGGTAGGGTTTCGGCATTGTCTCTTTGTAATTACTTTTATGTCTTCGCGGATGTTGATTGTAGGGAACTCGATTTCAATTTCATTATTTAATCTGATAAGCTCTTCAATAAATTCGGTATCTGAATATCCTTTAAAACGCCGGTAATCATAAACATTGGGTTCAAGTTCTGTGACTCTTTAATTTTTATATTGGTTTTGTTCTCCAATGCCAGTTTAATTTTTTTTCTGTTGGGTTTCGTTGCAGCTTTCCACTACTATAGCCCCACTTTTTAATTGCCTTATATTTTTAAATCCCCATCTATATCCTTTGTGTGAATTTCTTGTTTAAGTTGTTGTATTGTTTGTTTTGGATCTGTAACATTATCTATTCGAACTACTGTTTCTAGTTTTTTGATATTTTGGGGTTACCCATGTTTCTGTTATTTTATCTTCTGATGTGGTGGTATGTGAGTTCTTCTGCACTATGGTTGCATAGGTTCTCTGATTTATTCCATTTTGTAAAATTTGGTCTGTTATATTTTTTTCTATAACGTTTTTGTCTTGAATGTCTTGTAGTTTGACTTTATATTCTAATGCCATTTTTTCCCGTTCTAATTGCCCAATTTTGTATGTAATTAAAGTCAGAGCCTTGTGTATAGCAGTAGTAGCAGTTCTTACCCTGTTTTGGTCGTGTTTATCCGAAGCGTTTTGTATATTGTCCAATGATTCAAAAATTTCCAACAGTAATGTGTCCATAGCTATTGAGTTATTCTCATTAATATGTGGTGTCCAAAGAAATATTTTTTTCATTGTTGTTTATTTTTGTCCCTTCACATTGTTTTTTGTTTTGGTTTTGCAGTTCTGGGGACATCTCTGGTCCTAGTCGTTTACCGGAAGTTTTTTCTTTAGTTTCATTTTTTTTTTTGTTAAATACCGTGGCGTCCGATACTGAATTTCTGGGCTTAAACACGTCATTAGGATCACTAACCGCTTCATTAAAATTCCCGTATTTATTAAAGTCAGATTTTAACGTATCGTCTTCCCCCGGTATTTCCAAATCCTTATCGGCAATGCTCGAGGTTTTGCGTTGTTTACCTGAATAAGTTTTTATATCAGTTGTATTTTTTGCGCCGATAATTTTATTTATTTCCGACACTGAAAATTTCATAGAACCGACCGAAAAAGATCGATTTTTCCGCAAAAGTCCTTCACTAAACTCCGAAATTTTTTCTGTAGTGGCTTCTTTGCCGCTACTATTTTCCCCCATAGTAATTTAAAAATTTAATTTGGTCTATTTCACCCAAAAAAAAAAACACAAAAAACGCGAGAGAACAAAATTCGTATACATACACCGATATACCGTAAGTTAGTTAGTTATATGATAATAGTGATAAGAGTTAAGATCGAAAAGAGTTATGACATTATAAAGTAGTGAATAATGTGTTGTTAAGTTTTGGAGAATATTTGAATTTTCCGATCCACATACGGAAAGTTAGTAAATCATAACAGTATTTATATACATATTTGATTGTGGAAAAATGTTTTCAGGAACAGTATTACTAATAAATAATAATAATAATAATAATTTACCTCTTTAATACAATAAAGAGCATGCCTACAGTATATTAGTAGTGTAATATGTACACTACTTATTCTACTCTAGATCACTACAAGCACTGTTAGTCCATAAAAAGCGTTTCTACTTTAAATACCTTTGGATCGGCCTGTGATACAACAGAGCAATAGAGACATGCAAAAGATTAAGAAAATATAATGATCGTGACCTACTACAATGATGAAAATTTACCAGAAATTAATTGTATACAAATTAATAAAACTTTTAGTAAAACCATATAGCAAATTAAGAGTGTTAGGGAAATACTTGATTATCTCTGAATCTGTACTATCTGTTACAGACGAGTTTAAAATTTAGAAATTAATTATTTTTGAATTGCCTTGCACATGAATATCTGGTAGAAACAAATCTATAATATACAAATAATTTTAAATTTAATTTTAGAAATGAGAATATGAATTTAAATTATAGATTAATACATAGTTCACTGTACTTTAGTTAACCTTAATTCTAAACATGTAGTAATGAAAAAATATGAAACGAATGCAACAAACATCAAGAGTGAATAAAAATCATAAATTTTTTTTTAACTTTATCCCACTTACCTGAAATTCATCCCAAGGAATACTACTGCATTCTTCACTCAATATGTCGCCAACCTGAACCTTTATCGATGAAGAATAACCGCAGGATTGTTGTAAAAATTCCACTTTACTGAGTTTAAATGTTGACACACATACCTAAAAATATAATACAGCATATATTTTTTTTAATATTATAATAATTTCCTTAAGGTAGTTTACTCGTAAAACGAAGTTTCTCACAATTTAAATAAAATTGAAATATAGGATTAATAAAAGTGTCTTTTATCTAATGGAAAAAAAATATTGTCTGTGAAGCGAGATATTAACACTAAATTGTGTATAATTAACATTGGCGATATCTTTCATGTATGAAAGCCATTATTCACTTCGGAATATTTCGAAAACGGTTCTTCGGTATTTTTTAAAACTAATGCCATATAAATCTGAGTATTAGAAAATTAAAAAAAAAACACTGAATTTTGTTACTTTTTTTTTAAGGTATTGAAAGTTTACCATAGTCCGGTAAATGAAGGGACAAAGCGGTAAATAAATCTGTACAGTTTTCCCTTGTAGCGCAATTCTTAGGTCTTCGGGGATGCTTTCAAGCGAAAAAAAGTTTATCAACATTAACAGGTGGGAAAGGGCTGAAAATGGCCCCTCCAGGCCCGAAAAATGGATTTTCCGCTAATATCTGCCAAAATATGCGAATTGAAGAATTTTTGTTTTGACAAAAAATGAAGATCGCGTGTAATCTACAAAAATGGTCCTTATAATTTTTTTCAAAAAATCGATAGTTTTTGAGATAACGGGACCCAAAAGTCCTCTCATTTCAGCTGCCGCTCTACCGGTAGAATACCGCTATCTTTATGGATTCACTTATAAGCGGGTGGACGAAATGTCATTTTTTAATCATTCAAAGTTCATCGGAATGGGAAAACCCGTACCTATAATTGCCTATGAGTTTAGGTCCATTCTGTTTTTACTAGAATATTAAAAAAAGCAGTAAAAGTTTTTTTTCACAATATTTTGAGAGTATCTCATTAATTTATTAATAATTTTTTAAAAAATGGTTTGTTATTAGCATTTCTTTATATAATGAGACCTTAGCAAGTGTTCAATGATCTCAGAAAATTTTCTTCACCATCTTTCTTGCGTTTTGATAAAAAAATATTTTGCCAATCTGCATTTTTTAGTAAGAAACTACTACTACCACATCTATCCAGTGTGGAAGGTTATGGATTTTTCAGCGGCCAGTTTTGCGAAAAATATTGGTGTTGCGAAAAAAATGGTAAGGACCATTTTTGTAGATTTCGAGGTGATCTTCATTTCTTATCGGAACAAAAATTCTCTAATTCGCATATTTTGGCAGATATTCCCGGGAAACTCATTTTTGGGACATTGGGGGGCCATTTTCAGCGGGTTACAACGTCGGACATCGTGATAAACTTTTTCTCGCTCGAAAACATCCGCGAAGACCTAAGAATTGCTTCACAAATAAAAACTGTACAGATTTATTTACAGCTTTGGGTACTTTCAGTTCTTCAGTTATTGGACTACTAGGTCTGTTTGTTATTAAGAAATAGTGTACATTATTTTATTCTTTTTTTACGTAATAGACCTAATGGAAGGTGTATTTTAGGACTAGGTGAGTCCAAAAAGTGTAAAATGGTGTAATATATTACTGAATAACGAACAGACCTCATGTGTTGTATGTACAGTCTCCTACAAAAATAATATTTTCAAGCATTGAGAACCTCTAACTTTTGGTAAAGCGTATTCGATCTTATTTGGAACAGCGCTAAATTTGGGGTCCATTCAAAATACTGCACCACGAATTGAAGTAAAATAGGAAAAAATATAAAGATCCGTACTGGTACTAGACCCGGTCCGTCCAACAATCAATTTTTTGTTAGAGAGAGATGGACGAGTTCGGCGCGGATGGCATGGAAGAGAAGAAGATAAAAGATATTCATCCCAATCTCAGTTTTGATTCGTAGACGGGCCGGGCTTTACTTACTATTGGCTCCGTGCGCGATGACAACGACATCTGACGGCTGCATTAAATCATGCTTCAAAACCATGGGAGAGGTGTAAGATTACTTATAATATTTATTTATTTTTCGTAAATTAATATACAGGATGTCCCACTAAGTTGGAACCATATGGAAAACTTTTTTTTTATTAATTTTAGGAAAAAAAGTTATTCTTAATAAAAAGTTCTCTTTGTTCTAAAACCTAAAATACAATCATCAGATATTAATTTTTGTTCAGCCGTATACGCGGTGTGTCAAAAAATATGAATTTTACTCAAAAGTAAAGTACCTTTATTTTTGACAATATCGAAAATTTTTATTAAAAAAAGTTGATCAGAACTAAAAACTACGTTCAAATATAAAATTACATACATTTACATTGAAAAAAATATTTTTCATTTTTGTCTACAATATCAATACAAGTTTAACTGTAGTAACATGTAATCTAGAATGTTCTGACATGGAATTAAATTGTTGAGGGCAAGAAATGTTTGACAGCGACCGTCAAAATTGTTTGACAGTGATTTTCAAAACATGTGTCGTATGTAGACAAATTTGTTGGAAAGTATTTATAAAATTTAGTAGAAATGCCAACATTAAGTAATGAAGAGAAAATTGAAATTGTTTTGATTGTGGGAGAAAATTATAAAACACATAGAGAAGCAGCTATTATTTTTAATAATAGACATCCCAATAAAAATATTTATCATTCCACTGTTACGAAAATAGTAAATAAATTTAAGAGTACTGGAAGTATAAAAAATAATTTTAATGGTAAACGCCAAAAGCTGGTTGCCGATGAGAATACGCAGTTTGAAGTAATTATGTCTGTGATAGAAAATCCAAAACTCTCATTGCGCAAAAGGAAATCGTTGATGCAACGAACTGTAAGTAAAAATACAGTGGCAAGAATTTTGAAACTAAATAATTACAAGTCATTAGAGATAGGCGCTTTGATTTTGCCTGCCTCGTCCAAGGGGAGTTAGAAGAGGACCCTTTTTTACGAGGCATATAATTTTTTCCGATGAAGCAACGTTTTCATCAAACGGAACGGTCTCGTCACAACATTGTCGCTGGTGGTCTGACAATAATCCGAATTTTAGTATTAAGTCTCGTGACCAATATTCATTTAAGACGAACGTGTGGTGTGGCATTTATAAGAACAGGTTAATAGGACCTTTTTTTCCACCAAGCTATGAACGCCGAACGTTATTTACAGTTTTTACAAACTCATATCAATGATTTCATGGACGAACTACCCTTACAAGAACGTCAATGTATTTATTTCCAACAAGACGGTGCCACATGCCACAGTACATTGAATGTTAGGGAATACCTTGAACATTTGTTCCACGGAAAAGTTATTCACAGATATTCTGATATTTTTTGGCCCGCTAGATCCCCTGACCTAACCCCCTTGATTACTTCTTATGGGGTTACTTAAAACAAAATGTTTACAAGAAAGCGCCGTTTCAAGATGTTAACCATTTGGAGAGAATAATTTTAGAACATGCAAGGAAATTTCTACACAAATGATAAGGAATGTGTTACGTGAATTTGCTAATAGAATGATTAAATGAATTGAACGAGAAGGTGGATATGTCGAGGCATTAGTAGAATGAGGGAAAAATAAATATCTATCTATTTCCAGTATTAATATTATGTTAGTTACACGAGTTATGTATGTTCCTATTTGCAAAATAAATGCACGTGCATTAATTACGTGTTTAAATTGAAAAATTGTTAGAAAACATTTAGAAACGATAAGGTTATCATGTGTTTCTTAATCATAAGAGATAAAAATTTTCATTCAAAAAAAAGATTAGTAAAAAATAACAAAACTTATTTTTTCAATGTAAATGTATGTAATTTTATATTTGAACGTAGTTTTTAGTTCTGATTAACTTTTTTTAATAAAAATTTTCGATATTGTCAAAAATAAAGGTACTTTACTCTTGAGTAAAATTCATATTTTTTGACACACCGCGTATACGACTGAAAAAATTTAATATCTGATGATTGTATTTTAGGTTTTAGAACAAGCAGAACTTTTTATTAAGAATTACTTTTTTTCCTAAAATTAATAATAAAAAAGTTTTCCTTATGGTTCCAACTTAGTGGGACATACTGTATATAAACCTGTTCAGCACTGTAAAAGTGAAGTACAATATCAATAGTGAATAAATCATTTTAAAGCTTAGAAATTAAGTATAAAAAGTGTGTTTTAATTAAAAAAAAGTTCTTGGAGTTTTGTAGAAACGAACCTTATTATTGGGGAATAATCCGGTGTAATCAATGCAAATGACAGTTAGATAACATTACAAATGTCAAAATAAAAAAATATTAAAAAATGTAGCATATTAAACAGGTTTTTGTAAAATAATAATTTATTTTCAATTGATAAATAGTTTTTTTTTATTAACCTTAAACAAAAATTGGCAATTGGTCCGATAACTGAAAAATCACCTGACAAACTTAAGTCTAGGGCTTTTTCAATAAACTTAACAAATCGCAAGATGTATTGCGCTTGATGCAAAATAGCAATAATCAAAACTTTTACTGCATGGTTTTTTTTAGCCCCTTAAAGCCGCTTCCTTACTGGTAGATTTTTACGTGCGTCTTGAATTAGTTGTCGCAAATTTTTAACTGCCCGACCACCGAAAATTTGTGTGGTTCGTTGTACGCGTTTGCTCAGGTTGTTGTTGCTAGTTTCTTGAGTTATAATAGACAGATAATAATTAAACTTATTATGGATTAATCCAGGAAAGATATTTTACTATTATTCCAGGAATATTTGTTGATATAAATAAACCTGTAAGTTGGCCGCACACAATGATGAACACTGCACATTTTTTTTTTTTTCATTAATACATCATTATTTATGATGGATGAGTTTACACGATTATCCCAATGATTTCGTAACAACTTTAAAAAACAAATTGTACCAAAGCTTCACGAAAAATATGGTTTAAAAGTATTTGAAAGGACGCTTCTTCTGATACGTCGAAATTATCTATCGGTTGACTGGTTTGGAAGATACAAGCGATCAAAGTTGGTAGGCGTATCTATAAACAATAGCAAGAATAAGCTTTTTGCTCATGGTTTATATACAATTATTTTTTAATTCTTATTTATATGCTTATAAAATAAGTTTAAAGCAAAAAAAAATTGTTTTCAATTTTTTTTTTTCAAAAAATTAAAAAGAAAATTGATCATCACTTTAATGGCTGAGAGGGGGCTTAAAACATCGGATTTTTATTTAAAGAAAATATATTTTCAAAGCTTAAGATCTTCGTATCTGTGAAAAAAAAATCAAATGTAAGTCCCATTTTCTGGACTCTACCCAGTTTGCAAAATTGTCCATTTTTTCAAAGAAATTGGATTGCAAAACTATTAAACCGATTCTAACAAAATTTGGCATGATGATAACATTTTTTATCTTCGTCACTTACATGCCATCCGCGCCGAACTCGCCCATCAAATTGTTAAACGGGCTGGGACTAGTACCAGTACAGATCATAATATTTTTTCCTATTTTAGTTAAATTCGTAATGAAGTATTTTGAATGGACCCCAAATTTAGCGCTGTTCCAAATAAGATTGAAAACGCTTTACCAAAAGTTAGAGGTTCTCAATGCTTGAAAATATTATTTTTGTAGGAGACTGTACAGGGTCTTTGATTATATTTACGTGGCTTCTGTGGCCTTTATTTTTGAAGACAGAAAAAAATGTTTTATATAAAAATTGTACGATTTTTTCCATATTATCTTTTGAAATTATCAGTAAAAAAATATCGCAATAAAAAAATGGAAAAATATAGGCAACTTCAACTTTTTTAAATGAAACACCCTGCATATTATGCGCTACAATGAAAGATCTTTTTTTTTCTGATTTCAAATATATATACATTGATGATATTTGGATAAACCATTTTTGAGATATTTTAGGTTAAATTATTAATAAATTACAAAAAAGTTTCATATCAGTATCAAAAAAGTCATGGGAACAATAGAATTGTTATGTTGCTGAATTTGTTAAGGGTTTTCTCTGGACCCATAATGTTTATTTTTGTGATTAAACATTCCTGTTAAAGTGAAGGAAGACTTGTCGGTGAATAGAATTTTATTTAAAAACTTTGGATCCGCTGCATAAACCTAGCTATTCTCAATTCATACTTAGGTCGGTCCTGCATGTTTTGTTCAGGAAGGTTCTGAACGGACATAAATTTATAAGGATAAAATTTGTAAAATTTTAAGGTTAAATAAATTTTATATATATAATATATTTTTATATAAATTTGTTTTATTAAGTTCAGATGCCGCATCCGAGATTGATATTTCTGGATTTTCTAAAATTATTAAAAGTAGTTAGTGCAAGTCCAATAGAAAAAGTATTATAATTATCCTGAAAAAACGAGGATATCCAAAGCCTTGTTTTTATGTCGTGCTGCAGTCCTTTTTTTCATTTTAAAGCTTTTTCGTACAATAAACTTTCTTACTATGTATTTAATAGTATCTATAGATGGTACCCGTTGTTAAAGACATAATAAGTAATATTCCCTTTGCACTGTCGTCACATTATTATTGTTACCATAAAAAAGACGCATAATAGCAATACAAACTACTTTTAATAGTTAAAATGATAAATTTCAACTTTTTACAAATATTAATACGTCAAATTTATTAAAACAATTTTATTGTTTTCATAGCTTTCTTGATACTAATATGATTTTTTTTCAATTTATTTATATTTTAGGCTAACATATCTCCAAAATGGTTCATCCAAATATCATCAATGTATATATATTTGAAATCAGAAAAAAAGATCTTTTATTGTAGCACATAATATACAGGGTGTTTTATTTAAAAAAATTGGAATTGCCATATTTTTTAATTTTTTTATTGGATATTTTTTTTCTATAATTTTAAAAAATAATATGGAAAAAAAACCCACAACTTTTATATAAAACATTTTTTTCTGTCTTTAAAAAAAAAACCCAGGAAAAGAAATATAATCAAAAAAACCCCTAAAAAAAACATGAGGTCTGCCTATTCAGTAATATTTTACACTTTGGGCCTACCACCTAACATACACCTTCCATAAAGATTAGGTAAAAAGGAAATAGGGAAATATTTCTTAATAACACACAGACCTGGGAAACTTTCAAAAAACAATATCTTTAAAAAAAAATTTTTTTAATTTTCTAAAACTCATATTTATATTGCATTGGTTTTTAAAAAAAATCAAAAAAACCCTTTTCGAGATATTCCGAAATGAGTGCACACATACATGAAAACAATGTTAATTATGCATAATTTGTAGTTAATATTCGTTTTTTGACGATAAACGTTTTTTTTTAATTAGATAAACGATACTTTTATTAACCCTATATTTCAATTTCATTTGATTCTTTAAAAAAATAATTACCCTAATATCGGGTTTCCCGCTCTTTGTGATCGTAAGA
>JAHBCN010014509.1:0-22610 GCA_019359885.1 Listronotus oregonensis
CCATTTAAAAAAAAAATTTGTTATTAAAAAAACTGCAATTTGGGGGCCCCAAAAAAAACACCCTGTGAAGTTAAACCATTTTTTTTTACAAATTATTCTTATTCGTGATTTGAGAGAAAAAAAAATTAAAAATTTTTTTCAGTTTTTTTTGGGGTTTTTTTAGGTTTTTTTTTAAAATTTTTTTGAAATTGTAAAAGCATGGCAACCCAAAAAAACAAAAATTAAAATATTGTGTTATACCAGAATTTTACTTTTTTAATTTGAAAAAAAAAATTGGGTCTGTTATTTAAAAAATATCTTTTTGCCTCTTTTTTTTGGGAACCCTGTATAAATCAAATTTTTAGTTTTTTTCCCCTCACGGATCCTATAATTTTTGTTAAAATTTTTCGTTTTTTAAACAACATTTTTTTTCCCGCCAAGGGGCCCCCTGTTTAAAATTTTTTTGAACATTTAATTTTTTTTTAAATAAAAAAAATCATTATAAATTATTTATTAAGTGGGGTAATTCAAATTACCAAAAATTAAAGGAGATGCATAATAATATTTGGCTTCGTATAAACATACGCAATTTTGCCAGCTTTTAGCAAAAATAAAACTAAATAAACAACATACACAGAAAAAATGAGGCAAAAAAATAATTTCCAAACAAGAAATAAAAAAAAAACTAGAAGGCGGAACAGATTCATGACTCAACCGCCAGCCATTTACTAAAAGGGCATTAGCAGTGTGTTCCTTGAATATTTTATTTTTAATTTTTAAAATTTTTGGACTAGGCCCCCAACAATTAAAAACCCTTTTTTTAAATTTTTTTTTTTTATAACGCCAACCTTAAACAAATTTTTAAATTAATTTTGGCCCAAAAGTTAATCAGGGTAAAAACCCCCAAATTTTTTTAAGTATAAGTTGGGGAATAAGGTTCTTTAAAAAAAAGCTTTTTTTTTTTTTTTTAAAAATATATTTTTCTTCCTATTTTTTTTTTAAAAAACATCAACATTGGCAAATGGAAGTACGTTTTTTTTGGGGCAGTGTTTTTTTTTTTTTTAATTTTGATGATCCTAAAACATTGAACGAAGTTTTGAAAAAATTGATTTCATGGTTTTCCCCATATAAAAAATTTTGTTAATCAATTTTATAAGTTTATTATTTTAGAAAACTCTTCAAAAAAATGTAAGCCCGGCCAAAAGCAGTCCCCAGTTGCCTTAAACGAGTTTCCTATAAGGTGAATTATTCCTATTGTTGAAAATTTTGAAGGTTTAAAAGAAAAATAGTGGAAATGGTAGATATAAACAATTTTTTTAAAAAAAAATTTTTTTTTGGGGGGGAAATTTTTTTTTTCCAAAAAAAATTTTATTTTGAAGTTGTTCAATGTTATAAATTAGCAAAGTGAGCGGCCCGCCCAAAAAGGGTAAAAAAAATTTTGGCCGAATATTTTCTTTTAAAAGAGATGATATTTTAGATCTTTTTCAAAAAAAATTTGGGTTGTATTTAAAAAATTTTTTGTTTTGAAATAAAATTTTGCGATAAGCCCAATATTATATAAATTTGGATTAGTTAGATTTTTTTTTGAGCGGAGATGGAAAAATGCCTCCACCACTGCCCCTTACCAGATTTTTGTGGTTTCCCCTATCGTTCTTTAGAGTTTGTCCGGCCCTTTTAATAACCCGAGTCTTGACCGGCCACTCCATATTTTTGGGTTTTGGCTTTTCCTCACCAAATGGGGAAACCTAAGCTTGCAATGGCCCACACCCCAAATGTACGGCTGTTTTTCACCTCCCAGAACCTACATAGGCTATCCTCCACCAGGCCCTTTTTTTTCCAGGTGCTTGTTTAGTTTGAATGTCCTTATTGACCTCCGTTTCCTTACGACCTTCGACGTGGCTCAGTAGGTCCGAGGTAAACTTGGGCCCAGAGGTCTTAAGAACGCTTTCCTTGTTGTCCTGGTGTTTTGGGTTTAAATTTTCTACCCATTTTAATAGATGCTTTAAAAAGGCCGCCAAAAAAAATTTAGATACCTTTTTTTTTTTTTTTTTGGTCATGTTTACCTTTTAAAAAATTTACTAAAATAGAATGGATATTTTATCAATTATATAATACAATTTGGGATAAATGATTAACCTTTTTTTTTTAATTAATTTTGTTATAATCGTGACCCCACCCCAAAACCCCTAATGTACAGGGTCTTTTATTAATTTCGGGTTTGGGGCCTTTATTTTTAAAAAAAAAAAAATGTTTTATATAAAAATTGTAGGTTTTTTTTTATATCTTTTTTAAAATTTTAATAAAAAAAATTGCAATAAAAAAAAGGAAAAAATAAAAACCCACCTTTTTTTAAAAGGAAACCCTGTATATTATGCCAATAAAATATTTTTTTTTTGATTTCAAAATATATACATTTAGTATTTGTGAACCATTTTTTTAAAATTTAAAAAAAAAATAAAAAAAAAATCAATTAGTATCAAGAAAGCTATGAAAAAAAAAATTGCTTTATTAAATTTGAATTGATATTGAAAAAAATTAAAATTTTGTTTTAAATATTTAAAGTAGTTTGTATTGTTTTTCCGATGGGTATTTGGGAAAAAAAAAAATCGCGTTTTTTTTGGGGAAAAAATAATAAGGGGCAAAAAAAGGGGAAAATTTTATTATTTTCTTAACAACGGGACCATTACAGATACTATTAAATAAATTTAAGAAATTTTTGAACAAAAAGTTTTTTAAAAAGAAAGAAAAAGGTCACACGAAAGAAAACAAAGTTTTGAAATCCCCGTTTTTTGGTAATTATTATATTTTTTTTATTAAACTAGCATCTATTTTTAATAATAATTTTTTAAAAAACAAAAATCAATCTCGGTGGCATCTAAATTAATAAAAAAGATTATAAAATTTTTTTAACCAAAATTTTCAAATTTTTTCCTTATAAATTTATGTCCGTTCAGAATCTTCCTGAACAAAAATGCAACCACCCGTATGCAATGGAAATAGGTAGGTTTTTTTCAGCAGGTCTAGAGTTTTTAAATAAAATTTTTTCACCGACAAGTCTTTTTTTATTTAAAAGGAAAAGTTTAAACAAAAAAAAACATTATTGGTCCAAAAAAACCCCACCAAATTAGCAACATAACAATTTTTTTGTTTCCTTTTTCCTTTGATATAATATGAAACTTTTTTTAATTTATTAATAATTTAACCTAAAATATCTCAAAAAGGTTAACCCAAAATTTTTTAAAAAAATATTAATTATATATATATATATATATATATATATATATATATATAAAAATTTATATATATATATTATATATATATATATATATATAATATATATAATATATATATATTTAAAATCAAAAAAAGATTTTCTTTTAAATAATATACAGGGTGTTTCTTTTAAAAAATTTTTTAAATTTTTTTTCTTTTTTTATTGTGATTTTTTTTTACTGAAATTTCAAAAGAAAATTTGGAAAAAAATCCTATAATTTTTTTAAAAACTTTTTTTTCTGTCTTCAAAAAAAAAGGGGTAAAAGAAAAAACCCAAAGCCCACTAAATAAAATTCATATTAGAAACTTGCGATTTAAATTAAAAACTAAAAAATGCAAATCACCTCAAATGCCAAAACGCGAAGGGAAAATTTTTTTTTGTCATAGTCTTTATTACTACTTTTAAAATATTGGTAATTCGTTTTCATAGACGTACTAATCAATAAGATGCCTCATTTTTTCCTTGGGAGCCGTCTTGATTTATTACCGGAGGCAGCGCAGCCTCTTGGGCTTTTAATGCCTAATCTCCCTTTTTTTTATTCCAATCCTTCCACTAGCCTTGTTTCTTCTACAAGTCTGTATAACCCCAAGGCTGGTTGGTTGATATATTCCTGTGGGCTCATTTTTGGTTGCTCAAATAATGCCTGTCTTTTGTGGTTTAACGCTTCACATTCGCACAGGATGTGGTAGACTGTTTCTTCACCCTCATCGCACATTCTGCAACTTGGGTCCCCATTATATAGGCCTATCTTGTGTAGGTGTCCTCTTAGGTTATCGTGCCCTGTTAGCAGCCCCACTGTTATGCGTAGTCTTTTCCTACTTTGTCTGAGTAGTTCTTCCTTCATTCTTTTGGATGGGCCCTTTATGAAGCCTTTTCCATCTTTTATTCTACTGATGCTGGACCAGTATTCCTCGTGCTTGTTTTGGATCCATTCCCTAGTTTGCCCTCGTGCTGTGGTTTTGGTCACTCCAGGGGCAGGTTCTGGTCCAAAGTATGGTGAGGATGATCCCTGTCTCCCTAGCTCATCCGCTTTTTCTTCGCCTTCTATTCCCAAATGCCCTGGTGCCTACAGAAGAGTTACCGTGTTGCGTTCTCCCTGGCCTTCTAGTTCTTTTTGGAATTCCCATGTCAGCTTGGACATTACCTTGGTGTTTTAGTGCCCCTAGTGATGCCTGGCTGTATGTTATTATATAGATAACTTGTTTTTATAAGCCCCCTGCTAATGTTGTTTTATTTTGCACAGTGCAGTAAACCATATAAAGATGCCTCATTAAGAAAATGTTAATTTTATGTCGTATCTTACATAGGTTTTCTTAAGTATTCTTTTAGATTTTAAGGGAAAAAATACACAACATGGTTATTTTAAGTTTTTTAAATACGTGAAAAGCTACAAAAATTGCCTGTTTAGTACTCGATGGATGACCCTTTATATTATAAATTTACATTGTTTTTAGTTCGGGTAATTCCATCAAAATTTTGTCATTGTCGGAGACCTAAACTATCTGGAGGTGGGCTTACGGAAAAATATACTCTGGATCATATTCACTTTCACTGGCCTTCAGAGCACACTATAGATGGTTTAGGGTAAGTAACATAGAGAACCTGCACTTTTTTAGAATTAAGGCAAGTTAAAACCATAAACTGTACTGAATTATTGTTACCTCATTCCCCTTATTCTCCAGACTTGACCCCGTGTGATTTTTTATATTTTACCATTAACGAAAAATCGACAAGGTTGACAATTTAATAAAAACAATGAAATATTCTCAGAATACGAGGCGAACCTTTTTGGAAATTTCAAAATAATGTAAGCACTTGAATTATTTTTTGACAAAAAATGCAAAAAATAAATTCATCGCCAATTAGAATACGTTTAATATTCCTTGATAAGTCAGTATCTAATGATTAATGTTTGACACACTACACATTTTGTTTTCATTTCCATGTAAAACTGAAATTATTCAGGGATGTTATTCTTATTATAAATAAATACCTACGTTTACATTTCTTAATAATTTAAGTTTTTACTATAAAATAAATACAAAACGTGTAGTATGTCAAGCATTCAATCTGTAGACAATAAGTTATACTTTAATGCTATTATAAAAAAGTACATTTTCCTATTTAAAATTGTTGACAAATTTCAAGAAAAAGTATGCATTGCCAAAGGAATATTAAAATGTATCCCAACTGGCGATAAATTAAAATGTTTCCATTTTGATAACAAAAACTAATCAAAGTGCTTCGTCCATTGCTATATCATAAGAATGCTCGCCGAAAATTCAATTGTCTACTTGTGATATGTCACTAAAAAGAAAAGTTGAGAACAGACCAGATAATTCCCCAATACTCATGTAACAAAAACTTCGAGGTAAAAATTCCAGATCAAAGTTAATGGCAACAGCACGTTTTGAGACATCCTCAGGTACACAGATGGATCCAAAACCGAGCAGGGAACTGGAGCGGGCGCGTACAATGAAATGAGAAACCTACAATTCTCCATTTTACTAGGAACACACAGTTTGGTATTTCCAACGGAAATATAATATGCTTTGCACTGTGCAAAAGAAAACAACAGAAGGGTTTAAAAAAAACAAGCGGATTTGCATAATAACAGACCGCCAGGAGCCCGATTCTGTAAGCAAATTTTTTGACATTCCTTTTCTCTATCTCTTTTAAAACAGTGATAAACCTATGAGTTACCTTTAAGGGCAACAAGGACATGTGATCCCTATTTTGACATTTTCTTTCCTTATATTTTTACAGAATCCCAGCCCAGGCATCACTAGGGATACTAGCAAACCCCAAGGTAACGTCCATGGGAATGCCAAAAAGAACTGGAAGTCCTGGGAGAACGCAACATGGTAAATCTTCTGTGGGCACCAAGACATTCGGGAATAAAAGGCAACGAAAAAGCGGATCATCCACACCATACTTTAGACCAGAACCTGCCCTTGGAGTGACCAAAACCACAGCACGAGGGGAAACCGGGAATGGAACCGAAACAAACACGAGGAATACTGGTCCAGTATCAGTAGAATAAGACATGGAAAAGGCTTCATAAAGCGCTCATCCAAAAGGACGAAGGAAGAACTACTCAGACAAAGTAGAAAAAGACTACGCATAACAGTGGGGCTGTTAACAGGGCACTATAACCTAAGAGAACACCGACACAAGATAGGGTCATTCAATGGGGACCCAAATTGCAGAATTTGCAATGAGGGGAAAGAAACAGCCTACCACATCATGTAAATAGTCGAATCACAAAAGGCAGGCATTATTTGGGCAACCGAAAATGAGCTTACCGGAATATATCAACCTACCAGTTTCGAGGTCATACAGACTTGTAGAAAGAACAAGACTACTGGGAGGATTGGTATAAAAGAAAATGGAAGATTAGGCACCAAAAGCCAGGAGCGGCTGCCTCCGGTAGTAAATTAAGATGGAAAAAAAAGGAAATTTGTCGATCCATCGAAAGCGTAAAAATATATTCAGGGTTCCATTTAAAACTTCCTATCTAGGTTTATTTCCGGTAAAACCAAAAGTGATGTTCAACAATTTTTTCACGAAAGGTGTGGGTCCTAACAAACTATATTTTTAATCCAAATATTAAAACTCTAAATTAAAAAGCAGCACAATGACTTTCTAGCCAATGAGTTCTTGTCTCCCGGTATATATATATATATATATATATATATATATATATATATATATATATATATATATATATATATATATATATATATGTATTTTTAGGTTTGATCTGGAAGCTCACTTTTTATTTTATGCAGACAAATATGGAAACGTAAAAGAAGCCCGAAAACATCCATACGGCTTCACAGTGCTTGCTATTCTATTTTACGTAAGCTTCAATCATAAACCATGTTTACTTTGGTTGAGAGATAAATAATAGGCGTCGACCAATTGGTATCTAAGGAAATATAACCCATGATTTATCTGTCAACCAAAAAGTGACCAAAATAAGGCGAAAACGCCTTATATTATTTTAGAAAACAAACTACACGGCAAGCAATAACTTTAGAACAATTGCAAATGCAGTAAAATCCGTGTCCAACAAAGCTACAGGAGTCACGTTACCATCGAAACCAATTAACTTACATGAGTTTCTGCCTTATGACCATGACAGTTTCTACACATACGAGGGATCGTTGACCACACCGACATGTCCAGGGCACGTCAATTGGCTAGTATATAAAAGTCATTCAAATATATCTTATCTAGACGTAAGTATCTAAATAAGCTTGTTAATATTTGATTAGCTAATCTGTAACATACATACAACTGATTGTTCATATGATATTACATACAAACCAACACGCACACACACTATATAATATTTTTCCCATTATGTTATTATTACCCAGTATTTGCACCCTGGTGATGATGTGAGAATATTGAAATTTTGTCACTGGTTTTTAAATAAAAAAGGTGGGTTTTTTCGCAATAAGTCCTTAAAAGTCGGAATTAAGCAGCCGTGGTTGTTTTCTTAACCGATCATAAGTCAAAGTTAAACTGACAAAAACTAACAAGAATCGATTTGGGGAACAATCTGAAATGCATAATGTTATCAATCAAAACAAGAGCCTTTGAAAAAATTAATAATGGCGCCATGAACATTGGACATTTTAACAATAAAGTTGACCAACACATTTTCAAATTTAATTGCTTTTAAAAAGTTTCAATAATATAATCAGACTAAATCGTAAAATTGTTATGTTTCGAGCTAACGTTAAAACATGAATGGGTTGTTCATTGATTTATCTAAAACCATAAAAATCTATATTAAATTTTCCCGCATGATTTATATTTTCAATTAAATTGTCTAAAACTTTCCTATTTAAAACACTGTAGCTCTAATGGTTCCCGAGTTAACAATACATGTAGGTCCAATTTGGGACACACTATGTACGAATTTTTTCAAATTTTTCGAATCGTACCTAACATTTTATCCCAGAAACACTTTGAAATGACCTTGGCTGATGACCTCTAGGATAGATGTAAATAAACGCCGGATTCGGAATTAGTGATCTCGAAAACGTATGCATGAATTTTTCCAGATTTTTGCGATGGTTTTTTCTTTACTTGACCTTTAAATGACCTTTTAGGTTAGGAGAGGGTTAACAGACCCTCTCATCATAATCAGCGACCACAAAAACCCTAGAAGCACCTAACCGCTTCCGACGTTCCTGCGTAGATCAAATGTTAGACCTCTGTAATCATAAGGGCTGACAAATTTAAAATTACATAAGATGACATGTTTTTACATTTAAAATAATTGTATTAACGCAGCGTTTCTCAAAGTATGTTCCGCGGAACCTTGGGTTCCCATGACTTCGGCAAGGGTTCCGCGAAAAAAAAAAAAAGATTTTCTGAGTTCAGAATCCTGACTAGATTTTCGACTTACGTATTACCGAAAAATAAGTATCGCATCCAATAAGCTGGACGGGAGCCCGATTTGGAGACTGCAATTTCATATAAGACCCAGTGGCAGCCCCTGATTTTCAAAATTTTTACTAAAAGTGAAACATCAGATCCACACTAAATTACCCGATGCTATTGGCCTAAGGGAACACTAAAAATGAAAATTTGCAGTAAATAAGCGGACAAATCCTCTATTTGTATTTTTTCGTGAATTTGATAAATTTTCGCTAAATTATCTATGTTTTTCTCATGCCTGGGGGTGGCGCCTCTACAACACTTAGCATTCTTACCCCCATTCAAAGAAGAGCTGTTCGTCTTTTTAAATTGATCCTAAACTTACAGAAAAGCTTCCCCCGTCCACCGACGGCTGTAAGGTATCTGTCGCTCTTTTATAGGTATTTTCATGGTCCAAGAGGGCGAGTATAATTCCTCCTCTGGCAGCTCCAGCAGAGAAACACAGTGCCACTTTTAACACCCTTTTTTAGTCCAACATAAAAAGGCCCGAATTTTCAACTTTTTTTGTTCCTTTATCCCGTCCAGACTATGGAACCTGCCACCAGAATTTTTCCTTTTTCCAGATCTCCAAATATTTAAGTCTCGGGAGTAAACCCCTCTTACCACACTTCAGCAGCCCGGTACAGTCGGCCACAGCCTCGGGCAGCCCAAGATAAAAAATGGGAAGAGGAAAAATATTTTCCCTTTCCCTTGCATTGATAGCCTTACCTATGTATAAAGTTCCCTTTATTATTTCATGTTAAATTCCTTTTAGGTTCTTTAATAAAATATTTTTAAGTGTATTATAATAATTTTGTAAAAAAAAAATTATAACAATATTACAAGTCTATCGATTCCTATATTTTAAAAATGTAAAAATATTTATTTGTGCAGCATTATGAGGGTTCCGTGTTTATTTTTCCTGTTAAAAAGGGTTCCATATGTGAAAAAGTTTGAGAGACGCTGTACTAACGCATACAAATACTAAGGATCCAAGGAAGGGACGTTTGGTTTTAATCTTTGGTGGGATAATTATCAAACTTTGGTACTTCTATTTTTTTTTAGGAGTTTAAAAAGATATTTATAGAATGTTTAAAAAATGTTTCATTAATGGCATTATATAGGGTACTGACATAAAAATAAAACTTAATTATAACTTCCCTACACAGCTTAATTAGTTTTTGGATAATAAAGAAAAAGAAAACTGCAAAAATGGTAGTTTGAGCTGACTTACACATAAAGTGTGGGGTTTAATTGAAAAGGTAATTTAATTTGCAGTCGACTTGTTAAATAATATGGTGTTAATTAAAAAAAATAATTTTATGTAATAACTCGAAAAGCCTAACTGACAGAAAAAATAGTATGCCACTGGAATCTACGTAAAAATCTACAAAACATTGCTATTTAAAGTTTGTCTCTATCTCTAATAATACCCGATATACATGATCCACGTAAAATTGGAAAAATTCAAAAACGCCCTGTATCTAGGTAAGTTATAAACTTACAAATAAGGATGTGCGAATATTAGAATTTTCGAGGCAAATCGAATACGAATTATTCGATTCAAATTTCAAATCGGAAATTCGAATAATTCGAACTATTCAAATAGTTCGAATCTTTTAAATAATTGAAATACCCGAATTGAAAACTTTTATTCTGATTATTCAGAAATAGGAATTGATTTTGGTGGCAATTTTTAAAGGTTTGTAATAATTTGAAATTCCCAGTGTATTTGAATGCAACTCTTTAAGATTGGATCCACAATATTGAAAAGTTGTTGTGGTGGTTACTAATATACTGAAATATATTAGATTAGTTTTGCCATTTTTTTTTTTAATTTATTAATTAGATAAGTCTTATTATTTATTATAAAGAACTTTATGGAAAAGACTTTATTTTATTAATTAAAGAAGTAATTTTAAATTCAAAATTTAAGCGTTTCGTTCGCATTACTATTTTTAAATAGCTACTACGACTCCTACAATTAGCTTATACAATCAATTATTATAAAAAATACTATATTCGAATTGTTGAAAATATTCGAATAGTTCAAATTATTCAAATAGTTTGAATTATTCGAATAGTTCGATTTATTCGAATAATTTTAATAGTTCGAACTATTTTATTTGACGACTATTCGCACACCCCCACTACAAACCTATACTAACTGAAATCTACCAGTTGGGTCACCGACTTACGGGTTTATGGAATAAAATAGGCAACTAATCGGCAATTAGGTTTAATTTAAAAATCCTACCTGGGCCAATAATCTTTTGGTTTAATTTATTTATTTATTTTTGGTTATATGTAATAAGTAAATATACATCTTTTTGTCTACAGACAGGGGCACCCTACTATATATAGCAATGACCGGACGAATTTGATTATCTAAACGCAGCCCAGGTTCGCGCGACCAACCGCGCGCTTTCGGGTTTAATCTCAGTAACTTTATAATTCTAACAAACTGAAATTTGTGTTTTTTTATTGTTTCTTTCTGAACAAAAAGAAATACACAAAAGGGACGATTTGAAATTTTTTCTGGTATAAACAGAAAAAAAAACTTCTTTTGTTTCATTCAAATTGTGTCAGAAATTGATAAAACTTTAAATGAGCTTAAAATGTGTAAAAACCTTTTAAAATAAAAGTAAATAATCAATTTAACCACATTTGGTAAAATAAATACTAAGAAAAGTGAGTTTTAGCTTATTTTTTAAAGAATAAAAATTTTCCATAATTTCATTACGTGTTGTAAATTGTAACATTGAATATAAATAATTATTTAAAGTTTAATTTAAAAAAAAATTTTTAAAAAAAATTATGCAAACAATCATATTCAAGAATTACGGTGACCACACACGTCAAAAAAATATGATTTAATTAAACATTCTGTATATTAAATTACTTTTAAAAATATTTTAAAGAGGTTTAAAAAATAAAATTTTATATGTCTAATTTTTTAAAAATTTGAAATAGTCATAACTGAATTTGGTTTTTGTATGTTTTAAAAACCGTCCCAGAATGAAGGGTGTCCTTTTCATGTTTTTCATACCAGATCCCTTTTTATAAAAAAAAAAATGCGGTTTGGGCTTACTGCCCTTTTTTGTAAAATTTTTAATGCTGTAAAAAAATTTTCATACCCCTTATTTCAAAAATACGGGACAAAATTGAAAATCTGTATTTTTCTCGCCCCTGTATTTCCATTTTTTGATAACTTACAGAAAAGGTAAATGGATTTAATGTTTTTTTTACGTAGTTGGGGCCCTATAATTTTTTTACCCAGAGCTATGAATTTTGAGAAATTGACCAAACTTAGTTTTTTTTAATAAACCCCCCCTTATATTATTTTCTTTTCATTCCCTTTTAAGAGCTTCTCAAAAAATAAAATTTTCCATTTATTTTTTAAAAAAAGGAAAAAAATTTACATTTTTCAAAATATGGTTTCCCCCAAGGTGGGGCCCATAAAAATAAAACCACAAAAAATTTTAATTTTTTTTTGTAGTGGGTTTGGGGTTTAAGAAAAAGAATAAAACCAGAACATTTATTCATTTTTTTTTAATGTAATGGGCACCAATTGTTAAACTGCTCTTCATTAAGTTAAGGCACTTTTAATCGTTTAATTCTTTAAAATTAAAAAGAATGTCGGTCGTCCCTAAAGCCTAAATTCTGGGGGGTAGCTTCTCGGGATCGATGTTTTTGGACGATTTTATAAAATGATTTTCTATATAACCCCACAAAAAAAACAATACAGAAAGGAGGTTGGGGCCATGACAAGTCCATGGTACCAATTATTTTTTGGGGAAAAAAAGGCCCTTTAAAAATTTTCCCCTTCCCTTTTAACGATTATGACTGGTGCGCCATCTTTGGGAATTATATTTTTTACAGGGGTGAGAGGAACATCTTCTAATTTTTCCCACAAGGCATTTTGGTTATACCCAGGTACCATTTGCTGTTAAAATCCCATCGTAAATGAAAAATTAAATTTTTGTGTTAAAAAAAAGTATGATACGCTAAACCAAAGCACCCTTCGGGTAAATTACATGCTGGTTTTCTTTAGACCAGTATCTCGAATTATTTCGGTTCAGAATTCCCGGTGGTTAACCTCGTCTGAATCCCCCATTCTTTTAAAAAGCGGTCCGCACTTTTTCGACCCGTTGCAGAAACTATTCTACGTTGTGCGTCACCGGGGTGGGTGTTGGAAGTTTATATGTGTGGGGGTTTTAATTTTGCTTTTTAAGTATTAATTGTTTTCTTGATTTTTTTCCCCCCCCTCTTCAACACTTTTCTGCATCACGTGGATGGTTTTCCTAAAAACAACATTTATTTCGTCTACTTTCCCCGTTGCCTTTGTTTAAGATGTAGGCCTTTGGTTTTTTGAAAGATCCATATGATAAGATTGGCTTTGAATTTTTGAAAAAATTTTTTTATTGGTGTCTATCGATATCTACGAAAAAAATAATAGATAACTAACAGTTTTTAAAAAAAATAAACTTCAATTTCATTTCATTTTTTTTACTATTAAAATTTTGTAAAACACCTATAAATGCTGAGGTTCATTCCCCTTTTTAGTTTGGATAAAAAAAACAAAATATCAGGTTTTTCGAATTTTTAAATTTTTTTAAATTTTTATTTGTTTTTATTTATAAAACATTTTGGGACCATATAAGGAAAGTAAAAGAAATTGTATATATCGCAAATATTTGAAAACATTTAAAAAACAAAACGGGAAATTTTACCTTCTCCATAAAAAAATATTTTTTACAATTTTAATTTTTAAAAAATCTTAAAGATACAAAGGGGATAAGAAAATAATATAAAGGGGTTTCCCTTTAAGAAAAAACTAAGTTTGGTTTAAAATCCAAAATTCAAACTCTGGGCAAAAACCTGCGTCACTAATTCTACGTAAAAAAAACATTGAATCCTATTTACCTTTTCTATAAGTTATCAAAAATCGAAATAAGGGAGGTAAAAAAAAACAATTTTCAATTTCGTCCGTATTTAGAAACAAGAGGGCATGAACATTTTGTTAACGGCATTGAAAATTTACAAAAAATGGGAAAAAAGCCCGAACCGCATTTTTCTATTTTTTATAATAAAGGATCATAGAAAAACATAAAATCTGACACCCTGTACAAACAGAATTGCTCTATCTCTTACGGTTATCTAAATACCCCGTAAATACAACAAAATGGGCCACCCTGTTTATTAAAATTTGAAAAAAACACCAGCTAAGTAATCTTGATTACCGACTTTTTGAACCAATCCAATACATTTTTTGTTGTTGTAACCATAGTTACTAACTTTTTAAACCAATGCAATACGTGTTGATTTGTTATTGTTAAACGAACACTAATCCACTATTTGAAAATCAAAGGTTTCTATATCCGGATCAGCTCCGCATATTTTAAATCACTACGCTTTCATCCGAGATGTAATGTTGGAATCTAGCCCCGGTGGCCTCTGTTGATCAGGAATTGTGAATATGTGTGGTTAGCGCGTTGTGAGGTAAAATATCGTTTTCGAGAAAAAGTTTTATATTTGGTAGAAGCGGTATTTAGGTATAAAGGGTAATTTTTAGCTAATAAAAAAGCATGTTTAAGGAACCTATTGTTTAATACAAACATTACTATTAAATGTCCCATCAGCTCGTCCAGATCCTGCAAGAAAAAACGGTTATCAGCTTGATAAAACTACAATCTACAAGACCCCCTTATGTTTACCCTAAGCGACACCAACACAACTTCCGTTTATATTTATATTTACACATAGTTTAAAAAACACAAGTTTTTTTCAAAATTATTGAGCATGACTTTCATATACACTATAGTAATATTTTAACTAAAATTTATTTTAAATATGCGATATTCGTCGCCATCAAAATTTTGGCGATATTTATCCCCATAAATTTCACTAAAATTCTGTGCGTGAATAAGTGCTTTAAGATAGCCATTAACCCTATGCTATTAGACCTAGTTTAAACCTTTAACATTAAAAATACCGTTGTAAATACATATTTATGAAGGAACTTTTTAAAAATGAGTAGTTTACGCTTTCGTCTATTTATTTTCAGTTAAAAGATCTCACCAATATATATGATAACCATCACCAGCTTATATCAAGAAATAATAGATCACTGCAAAAGCTTGAAGACCGAACCGTTTATCTTCGACATATTTCAGACTAATAAAAATATAGGTATATATTTTTTTAAAATAAAAACACTTGTTTTATTTTAGGAAAACGTATAAATAAATAATTATTGACAGATTACTGGTTAATCTGTCAAATATAAATGATCGGCAGTTACGACGTTTTTAAAACCCAGTTGACTAACAATCACAACATGGACATCATCATTATATTAAAACAAGTTACATAACTGTAGCGTGACGCTACTAGCCTCCTAATTACATGTTAATGTCCGCTTTAAGTGAAAATAAATAAAAAGTCCATCCAATATGGCGTCTTAAAGTTTTATTTCTGCAAAAAAAACTGATTTGGTGGTCCCCGGGAGCGGGAGGTTTTAAATACTTAATGATTCTAAAGGCAATTTAATTTAAATAAAATACAGTATGATATTAACAAGCTAGTAATATGCCCTTTTTATTTCTTAATAATAATACCGGGTAAATGTCTTCCACTTCGAAATTCGCCATAACACGATGCAACATATCCATATTAATGTTAGCAATTTATTTAATAATGTTTCTTTTAAGCCCCTGAATGGTTCTTGGTTTATTAATGAACACCTTTTGCTTTAGGTAGCCCCACAAAAAGTAATCGCAAGCCGTTAGGTCTGGCGACCTTGGCGGCCAGTCAATGTCTCCTCGTCTGGAAAAACATGTTGCGGAAACAATCTTTGCAAGGAACTTAATGACGCTCTCGTGGTGTGTGAAGTAGCACCATCCTGCTGGAACCATGTTTGATTGTTAAGTGGAAATCTGTTTAAGCGACTCAGAAACCGATTTATCATACCGGTATAACGCACAGAGTTAATGGAAATAGCATTCTCATTCTCATCTTTAAAAAAGTAGGGCCCTATAATTCCCATTGAAGACATCGCACACCATACCGTCACTTTTGGGCTATATAATGGTTGCTCGTGGAGCTCCTGTGGATTTTCTGAACTCCAGAAACGACAATTTTGTTTGTTGGTACAGCCGGATAAATGGAAGTGCGCCTCGTCAGACATCCACAAATTGTGTATATCGATTTCATTCTCAAGCAGGGTTTTAGCAAAACGTAAACGAGTTGGGATGTCTGTTGGTTTCAGTGCTTGGACAATTTAAATTTTGTATGGATGAAGATTGAGATCTTTATGCAAAATTCGAAGTAAAGATGACTTACAAATTCTTAACGCTTGGGCTCGTTTCCGGGTAGAACGTTTTGGACTGTGTTCCACAGATACTCTTACACGATCGATGTTTTCAGGCGTTCGTACACTTTTCTTTGGTCCTTTATGTTTGACATTGACAGCTAAACCTGTTGTTTCAAATTTACGAACCCATTCCTTTATAGCATGAGCCGAAGGAACTCTGCCATGTCGACCAATTTGGAAATAAAGTCGGAAATGTCGCTGAGCGGCAACCACACAGTTGTTTTTATAGTACGACTTAATCACAAATGCACGTTGCTCACCAGACGACTGCTCCATGATTAGTAAATAATGGCATACAGTGACAGATAATTTCAAAAAACAATATAAATATATATTAATAATTATAAAACTTTTAAATTTATTAAAATAGAGATGTTTTGACCATTTTTTTTATTTAACCCCTGGGTTCTTAAGGGGAAAAATTCTTTCCAAAAACATGGAAATATTTTAAAAAAAAATTCAAAATTCTGTGAAAACTACGGGGTATTTAACCCCCTTTCTTAAATTTAAAAAAAAAAAAAAGGGAAAAAAAATTAAAAAATTTAAAAATTTTTTTTTTGTGTTTGGGGTTTTTGAAAAATTTTGGTTTTCCCAAAAGGTTTTAAAAGCATAAGGTGAATATTAAAAAGATTTAAGATTGACTTTAATTCCCCCCCCTTTCTGCAAGCAAAAGAATTCTTGTTTGCCATATATATTATATATTTTAATTTATAAATATTATTTTTTAATAAATTTATTTAAATAATTTTTTTAAAAATTTCATTAAAAACAATTTTGTTATAATATTCTAGCTTCAGAACTAGGTAATTTCACTAAGACAAAAGCGAATATACACAACCTATGTGACAACTAAAAATGAGTAAATAAAATACTGGGGTTAAATTATTACAATAATGGAGCTTGTCACATATGGTTAACTGGGAATAGTGTAATATAGTATTAATTCACGAGATTAGACAAATTTACCTTTATATTTAAATGAAGTTTTATTTGCCGGTTGCTCTACAGTTTCACCGACATTAAAGCAGATTTTTTTTACAAATAAATTAGCTGCTTAATCTCTATTTAAGCTCTTGGGAATGTTATACACTTTTTCCTATATTGACCTAAATAATTATTAAATTTTTTAAAACCACCCAACTCTTAGAAGTTTCATACTCTATACAGAATCGTCCAAAAAGAAGAGAACACGGATATATTTGTGAAATTCCTTGTATGAAGAAAAAAATAAAAATAAAGGTGATTGGCCATATTGTGTATTTCAATATAAGGAAATGATTTAAATTGAACTAAAAGAGGTATAACATTTTCTGGGACACCCCAACTATTACTTTTTTTTAAGTTTCTTTTTTTTTCGATACGTTTCAAATAAAAATATTTTGTATTTGTTTTTAGTAAAAAAAGATTAATTGAATTTATACTTTAAAAAATCGCAAATTAAATTAGAAAATAACAAAATTACCAATAAATACCTAAAATGCTAAAAAACGCCATTTATTACTACTTTTAATACATATTGGTAGAAGTAAAACATTAAATTCAAGTTTGTACTAAATATCAATAAGAAATCCTTTTTATTGAAACCGGTTAAAACAATAAGAAGCTTTCAAAAATTAACCACTAAATAAGGTGTCTCATTGGGAAAATTTTATCTGTCATCTCTTTTGTATCAATTAAAATCATTTTCTTAAGTATTCTTTCAGATACTACAGGAAAAAATACAGAAGATGGACATTTCACATACTTCTTTTAAATATGTAAGGCAAAAACCACAAATATGACCCCGTTAATGATCGCTGAATAACCATGCCCCTTTTTTAGTAGTAGTATTAAAATAACGTTTTAAGGCTATAAAGTAAGGTGAAGTTATTTTTTATATAAAATAATATAAAAAGTTGGTCTGGTTTCACCAGCCAAAATACTATAAATATTATGGTAATACATACGGGGTTATTAAAAAAACACATATACGCAAAAATATATCTTATTTTATTTATTTTTATGTACTGAACAAAAAAACAAAAAAAAATAAATTTTTGTTAAATTTTTTTGAAGAAATATAGGTATGTTCTTTTTTCTAGCGCTAAATCGTGTGCATTGTGTGTAGGGTAGTGATAAATTCCAACGTATTGAACTGTTAGTTTTTCAGCTATCGCAAAGCAGGAATTTATCGTCCTATTATCTTATTAGAACCAACAGGTATTAACCAGTATGCATTTTGCCAACTGTTAAACAATTTTTCAATTCTTCCTGATTTAACCCACACAGCAAGGAAAAGAGTTCTTATTCTGAAAACTGAACGAAACCAACAAGTATTAACCATTACAATTTTGCCAACTGTTGAGCAATTTTCCAACTTTTGTTGATTTTACCATTGACAGCTGACAACAACTATGCCCGGTTTGAACATTAAATTTAGTTGTTTTCTTGCCATTCAATTAAGTATTTTAACTTCGTAAAATCGTTTTTCTACCTTTTTTATTACCCCATAAAAATTATGCTACGGATGAAAAAAATATCTAATATCTACCTCAGGATCTCATGTTTACAGTGTGTCTACTTAAGTTGGAACCATATGGAAAACTTTTTTATTATTAAGTTTACGAAAAAAGATATTCTTGATAAAAATTGTTCCCAAATTTCAATTTGTTCATTTGCGTATACAGGTTTGTCAAATTGAATTTTACTAAGAGTAAATCCTTCATCTACAATACAGAAGAATGTTTAAATAAAGTTATTTTAAATTAAAAGTTATACTAAATATTCAATAACACCTATTTAATAAAATTTAGAAATGGTGATTAATTACTAATAATTTTTTTCTAATTTTTCTTACGATTTATAAATTTCCATTTTACGCAATTTTACAAATAGAGACTCACCTGGCACAATGTCAAATATTTCATGTCAGTGCATACTAGATTACGTTAAACTGTATCATAAAGCCTCAAATTTTCATGCTAAATTAGATGTAATTCATATTTGAATATAAATTTTGAATTTAAAATAACTTTACTTTATAACATGCTTCTGTATTGTAAAAATAAGTACTTTACTCTTGATAAAACATTTTTTACAAACTTATACACTTTAAAATTGATATGTAATGTTGCATTTTAAATTTGATAGCAAATTTATACAGGAATAACTTTTTTTCGTAAACTTAATAATAAAAAAGTTTTCCATAAAGTTCCAACTTAAGTAGACACACTGTATATCAATTTTATCTGAAAAAATGCGCAAAAGGAAAATAAACTTTACGGGACACAGCGTTTTTCCCAGAAGTTATTTCTTAAATTTTTAACGAAGTTATACACTACCTTACGAATGCACTGTATGTTTTAGTATAATATTACAAATCACCATATTTTTTTATTAAATGTAAAATCGCTAACATCCAAAATCAGCGATGATGTCATCACTGACCAGGGGCACAATTGTAACGAAAAAATACCGGAGAAAAAAAGAACATATCTTATATTCACAAAGTGTAATGTTCGTGTAAACACCGGTAAAAAGTATAAAAACCGACTAGAATAAATTAATCTTAAAATAAAAAAAAACAAGGCAATATACCTAATATAAAACTATTTCTGGTTAGGTGATTAATCCAATCGGACCTAACAAAATAAGCAAAAAATGGATCCCACATCTAGTCACTTAAATCCAGTTTTTTTTTTTTGGGATTTAAATTCACAAAAAACTTACTAGGTTTTAAAACTAAGCAGTGTAAAAGAACGTTTTTTCTTTAATTATAGAAAGATAAAAGTACCTTGATTTGGCAAATTTCGGGAAAAAACACTTTATTTACTGGTTTCAAGACAAACAGTGTTGCCAATTGGTGAAAAATTATCATATTTTAAAAAAAGCTTAGATTAGTGGACGAATAATCTAAACTCTATCTAGCTTGTTAGCAACACTACAACAAAATTCATTTTTAAACTAATAACAGGAACGAGTGATATATGCGGCATCTTTCTTGCTTATTAAATACATCGGTAAATTGGTAAAAAATAATACTAAAAAAAATCTAAAATATTTAGTCCATAAGCTAAAAAAACTACCTTAAATATAGTTTGCATTTAAAACTAATGAATATAAAAAATAGATCTAGTACCTACTATCGTTTAAAAAATTCTCATTTCCTTAAACAACGCTTTTACTACTGACTTAGACTCTACGGACTACTATATATACATTGGAATGTATTGTTTAAGGAGATATGTACACAGATTTGGGAGTTAAAAGATAATTATTAAAATATAATAGTAATTGGTATTTAAGTACTTTGCATTAAAAAGTTTTTACTTATCTAAAATTAAAAATTCTTTGATGTAAGGTGTCGCATTCAATTTAAACGCCTGGTTAGCAAGAAATGCCCCAATACGAGTAGCATAATGAAAACGCGAGAACTACGAGCAAAGATGCAGTATAAACTTTATCTTTAAAAAAATCTATTTGGTTTATTTAAATTATTCTTTAGAAAGGCATTTCTTCCAGCGAATTACGCGTTTTTGCTCCGGGCATCATAAAATGAAGAGGGTCGTGTAACGAGACAATCGCTCACAAAGGGCTCCACTACCGTATGGTCTAAAAATCGCTTTTCAGAAGGTTCAAAAAGATAAAAAAAATCGCATAGCTCTAAGGCAGGGCTATAGAGAGGATAATCAACTGGAATTCACACCATACCAAAGCTCATTGAAATAAGCAGCAAAGGTCATGCTAGTTAAAAAATCAGTTACAAGTACCGGCTAGTCCAAGAACGGCGAAGTTTCTCGTATTCAACCCGTTTACATTCTTTCTTAAATTCCACATGCCAGATAAACACGTGAGCCCTAGACAGTGTTTGGTTCCTGGACTTTGCAGAAATTTACTTATAATGCGTTGTGCAGTATAAGAGGTGGACCTGTTGCACCGTCATCGTAAGCAACGGCTCGTAGAAGGAACAAAACTAATGGGAGTATTGGTATAAAAGATAATGGAAAATTGGGCACAAAAAACCCAAGAGTAAATCTAGAAGGCCTCCAGGGAAGAAGAAGAACATTACCGCTGAACTGTACAGAAGAACAACCGTCTCTCCCACTTCTAGGATCCCTATAAATGCATTTTAGCAGCGCTGGTGCTGCGCGCTGGACCGCTGCCTTCAAAATTACACTTTAAAAAATAAAAGTCATCCATTTCATCCATCCTCGTACAATAATGAAATTTTGTCATGACATTTCCGACATCTCGAGACAAACTATGACGTGATGAACAGTAAGCGTTGTAGAACAACATGTACAGGGTTATCCAACGAGTACTGAATAGGGCCACATTTATGGCTTTTCTCGTATTTAAAGATATGTAAAATGACCATCTTGTGTATTTTTTCTCGTAGAATCCTAAAAACCTAAAGGCGGCGACTGATTTGTAACTAAACGTTGTAATGTAACATGTTACACATCGAGCATTAACCGCACTTTAATACAAGAAAGCAGGGCTTGCCTGCGAGAGGTCGCTCGGCCTGCAGAGGCTCCATCAGGTTGTCGGTTTTTTCGGAATCCCTTAAGTGGTTCGGCACCAACAATCAGTAAAACAGTTAGTTCCCCTTTTTATTTTTTTTTTTAAAGGTTTTTTTTTTCATTTTAAAATTTTAAAAAAAATTTAAAAAATTTTTTTAAAAAAAAGGGTTTTTTTTTTTGGGAAAAAAACAAAAAAAGAGTGGAATTTTTTTTGGGGGAAAACCTGTTTTTTTAAAATTAAAAAATTAAAAATTTTTGGGAAAGAAAAAAAGAACCCCCCTTTGTTTTAACTTTTGACTTTGTTTTTTTGGTTAATTGGGGAAAAAAAATATTATTTCTAATTTAATTTTTTTTTTTAGTGGTTAAAAAAATTTTTTTTTTTAAATTCCTTTTTTTAATTTTAATTAAAAACTGAAAAAAAAAAATAGTATAAAAAGGTTTTTTTTTTTAAATATTTAAATTTTGGTTGAATTTCCAATTTTTTTAAGTTTTCCCTTTGACCCACATCCAGCACCTATTTTTTTTAAAGGGCCAAACCTTAACCAATTTAAGTCTATTTATAAAAAAAAACTAAAAAACCAAAAATTTTTATAAGGGCTATACTGTTTCCCAAGTTAAGATAAATGTAACCAATAAAAAAGAATGGTCACAATCCGATTATTAGTTTCGGGGGAAAAGAAAAAATGATAATTATAAAACCCTTTTTTTCAAAAAATTAAAAAAAAAGACGTTTTTAGATTCACGGAAAAAAACCCTTTTAAAAAAGAAAAAACCCCGTTTAGTCCCCGTTGGTTAATCTGAATGTTTCCAATTTTTAATGTCTCAGGAAAAATAAGAACAATTTTAAAAGGAAAAATTTTTTCTTACTGTTCTGGCCCATAATAAAAACTAAGAAATATATCCTGGTGCTCGATATAAAAAATTAAAAAACCCCCAAAACAAGTTGTAACATAGTGACAAACTATCGCTTTTTAAGCAAGTAAAACCAAAAAAAAAAGGGTGAAAAGTTTTTTTTCCAATAATACAGGCAAAAAAATTGTAAAAT
>JAHBCN010014510.1:0-22353 GCA_019359885.1 Listronotus oregonensis
AAAAAAAAAAGAAGGAAAAAGATAAAGAGAAAAGAGGTAAATGAAAACTGAAAGTAAAATAAATAAAAGGAAGAAAGAAAACTGACTTACCCGCCCAGAACTCGAAACGTCTCATAGGATCTATAAAACCCAAAAGACTTCACGAGTTCTTTAAAGGGCACGTGTAGTGGTACCGCCTCGGGCAAGAAAAAGCTTCTTTACCACCTACCAATAACTGTAAAATATTTCAAAATTATTTAAAAAAATAATACGTTTTTCCAAAATCGTTGGGAAAAAACATCTTGTTCTGGTATAATACGTGGTTACCAGAAAACCACAAAAATAACAGTACGGAAATATCGTATCGTATCGTACGGTGACTTCCCTCGCTGGGGCCCTGAACACTGAGACCTAAGCCCATTATGCTCTACATATCTACCCCAAACCTAAAGCATTCACAGGTTGCACTGATCTGGCGCTATTATTTTGTCTACTAGACCCCAGTTTCCTCACCAGTGATGAGAGTCCTGTTAGTGGGAGGTATCTTATATCATTTCCCCCTCCACATAATGCACATATACCTGTCTCACTTTTTCCTATCTTGTTGACGAAGTTTCTACAATGACCGGTCAGTATGCCTGTCAGGTTTCTCATTTGCACTCTACTGAAGTACGGGAATTACTTTACTGACCTAGACCCGAAAAGCTAATTTTGTAACATTTTTTAAACCACATAATTTACGAATATAATACAGACAAAAATAATGCATAACAAAAATGTCAAAATTTCATTATTTATTTAATATTATATTATAATTTTCACAATTATTATTTAAATTTTACTTTCCGATTTAGGAATCCAATTAGCTACTTTAATTTTATTATTAAGGGATTCTTCGGTGTATTCTTTAACAACACTTCCATCCCCCATGCCTCTTTAAAAAATTCAAATTTAGAGCGGCGTCCCGGAAATAGCCATATTCTCACAGTAAAAGATGCAAGAAACACCCCTCCCAAGGGGTGGGTTTTGGAAAAAATTGACGTTTCGCAAACTAAGTCATCATATATGTTTTTTGGGTCGCTGATTTCGAAAATCAGGGTGTCGAGACTGGAAAATTTGTGTTACACCCCCCACACGCAAAAAACACCCCTCCCAAGGGGTGGGTTTTGATAAAAATTGTCGTTTCGCAAACTAAGCCATCTTATAAGTTTTTTGGGTCGCTGATTTCAAAAAATGGGGTGTCGAGACTGGTAAATGTGTGTTACACCCCCCACATGCAAGAAAGACCCCGTCCAGTACATTTCAAATTAATTTTAATTTTTGAATAAAAGTATCAAGATTTTTCTGATACTTGTATTTTTCTTTTAGTCTTTATTTAAAGTGATCTTCCGAAGAATTACCCAAAAAAAAAATCAATATTCCTATGAATTAAAACTACTGTTTAGTTTAAATATGCCGCGTTGGAAGCACTAGGGGACTCCAGAGTGCGTGCGAATAGGTCGTGGATTCAGGTTTTCTCTTTATATTCCCATCTATATTGCGTGCATTCTAACATCAGATACTTCTCAGTTCCCGCTCATTCTGTTCTTGTACACTTTCGACGCAATTTATTAATTTTTCATTCCATCATATAGTGCCTTAGAATTGAATAATATATTTTTGTAATTAGGGTGTTGTACAATTTAATTTGGATTTGTGAATGGAGTGATTAAGTGTAAATCACTTGGCTATTATCTTCTGGGAAGCTACATAACAGGAATGCTTATACATTTTTTTTTGTAATGCTCAAATCATATTATTTCTCATTTTCAAAGTTATCATTTTTAAAATTTTGACACATGGCTTTCGATAGATATAACATTTCAGCATTGTGTTCTTGATTAACAGGTAGAATAAAAGCACGGTTCCTGTTGCCGGGGATCAGGAGCCTGCTATTAGAAGCACGGGATTTTGAAAAATCTTGGAATTTTCTAATATCTTAACAAGGTAATATTTCATACTTACTGGATATTGTTTTTACAAAAATTAACAGAGGTCGGTCCTCAAATGCCATATACAATGTAAATAGTTTTAAGTACCCGAATTTAAAAGTAATTATCGCATTTCTCCACGCTTTCAGCGGTTGCGATACAAATTGCGCATTTTATCAGAAAGAAAAAGATACCATTTTTAAATCTATCGCTGCAGATGAGGACTTAATTAACAGATGATCTTTTATGAACCTGACGAAATAAAGAAATTTGTGGAAAGTTGTTTGTATTTAAGTACTGTTAGTGCAAAGAAAGTTTCCGTAAATAATTTTAATGGAATAAGAGTACAATGTTATGCGAATTTAAATAATGATATTAATATAAGAAGACTACCACCGACAGACCTGACAATCCGAGAACATGCTTTACGCGTATATCTCCAGTGTCAATTGGCGTTTAAATAGATTGAATCCAACTGACTGGGGTTGGAAATCAGTCAACAATAAACTCGTGCCAATTTTTACTTCAAAACCATTATTACCTGATAAATTTATAAAAAAGTTTACATGCAGTTGCAAAAAGGGATGTACGAAGAGATGTAAAGGCAGAGATTACAAGAATAGCGAAAAAACGTCGACTATCCAAGACTTTGATGAAGACGAAGACCTTGAAGAGGAAATGGAGTTAGAGCTTGAGAAAGAAATATTGATTCAGGAAACTGAAAATCAATGAGATAAGAGGATTTTTGCGATTCACATATAAATTCCGAAGATGATTGGGACGAAACAACAACAGAATTTGACGACGATGAAGAAATTACTTTGAGAAAAACCAAGACTAGATTTGAATACAACTGAATAGTGATATTTTTTAAAAAGTTTTATACTTGTCATATTTGATATATTTAATAAAAATATATTCCATTTTTAGATTTTGAATTTTATATTTTATTTTTAACAAAACCCACCCCTTCGTAGGGGGTTTTTTTGATGGGGTTAACCACAGTCTCGACACCCCGATTTTCGAAATTAGCGGCCCAAAAACATGTAAAATGGCTTAGTTTGTAAAACTCAATTTTTTTTAAAACACACCTCTTGGGAGGGGTGTTTCTCGCATGTGAGGGGTGTAACACAAATTTTCCAGTCCGACACCCCGATTATCGTAATCAGCGACCCAAAAACATATAAGATGACTTAGTTTGCAAAACGTCAATTTTTTCCAAAACCCATCCCTCAAAAGAGGTGTTTCTCTATAATGCCATAGTTTTCAATGAATAAAATGTTGTTGCCCGACGTTAACATTGCTTCTGTTCCCAATCATTGCCCCGTGCGTGATGGAGCTGGTAGGTATTCGCCTATATAGTTATAATGTCTTTACCGATGCATGCGTAGTTTTTGTAAGTATCTTGAGTTTAGGCTGGGTCAATTAGTACTATTTTTCTTACATTCCATCCTGTTAAATAGAGGCAAAACCTTTCAGTGTTTTGAGAGTGTCAAATAGACCTGATCAGATAAATTTTGGGCAATAAATAATAAGTCCGACGGTCACTTTTTAAGTAGACTTACGGCTGAGTAGTGATCGCCTTGTTAAAGTTAGCAATGGACTTAACAATTGTTAAATTTAACAAAGAGTAAAAAATGAAAAAACTTGACAACATAGTACATTTTTAAGCATTTCATGGCAATAAGAAAGAGTTTAGTTCGGAATTTTGCGTTTAAAATCCATTAAGCATAAAAAATATTTTAAAAAATTATTACCTACCTTGCACAAAAATAGGTTCGGCACTCCACCAAAGTCATGTTCTATATAATTTGGTATTCCGAAAGTTTCTCTCCGATTTTGACCAAATTTTGTATACGGGGGTTTTTTGGGGCGCTGATTACGAATGTGAAAAAATATTTCGGCAACGTTCGTTTTCGAGATAACTCATCAAAGTTGAAAATCAAACTAACCTTATGTGCATATTTCTCCTTCTTTTTGCACAGAATTCTTGATTTTTATTCTACATTAGCAAAATATTTACAAACACCTTTTAAAAAATTGTTTTTATATTTATTTTACACCTTTTTTCCATTTAATTGCAAACATCCACTTTCACACGCCCCAACATGGCTGCAACCATGTATACACTAGTTATATTGTAAGCAAATATGGCTGCTGCCTTTGAACTTGAAAGTTCGCAATTTAATGAAAAAAAGGTGTAAAATAAATAAAAATACAAGGTTTTAAAAGGTGTTTATAAATTATTGTGTACCACTTTAGTGTAAAAATCAAAAAATGTGTACAAAAAGAAGAAAGCATATAGTGAAAATGAGGTTGGTTTGATTATCAACTTTAATGAAGAATATCTCGAAAACGAAACGTTGCCGAAAAAATATTTTTTCAGATTCGTAATCAGCGCCCCAAAAAACCCCCATATACCAAATTTGGTCAAAATCGGAGAGGGGGCAACTTTCGAGACAATTACCTATTATTTTCTTCAAAAACAAGCATTATGATAGATGATAGCTCAAGTGACCAATACTGCAGAACTTTGGGTTATTAACAGGTTCTTTAATATAATTTATGCCTCATCTAGAGTAGACAAAGTATATGATTTATTTTTCTAGAAAATATTATTAAAAAATTTGGTAAAATTTTACTTTACGGACACCACGCCGATTTTTATGAATTTTTGCATATGGGGGTTTTTTGGGGCGCTGATCACAAATCTAAAATCAGTTTTTTCAACCTGCGGTTTTTGAGTTATTGGGCCTCCAAATGGACTAACCTCAAAATGGACATTTTCCAAAATTCCTCCTTCTTGAAACTGATTACCATCAAAATGGAACATACACTGATTGGGCAATTATATACTGAACGAATACACTAAAATTTACAAAAGTTTATTGCCTATTTTAAGTAAGAAACACCTCAAATAAATCCAGTTTTTTATATCTTAACAACTTAACTATGAATCAGGCAACCAGTTATACATCATATGTCTTCTTACAACGCACAGAAAAGTGGATTCATTTGAAATAATTTTTACTTAAAAAAGACAATAAATAATTATAAATTTTAGTGTATTTGTTTAATATATAAGTGCCTAATCAGTGTATGTTCCCATTTGTTGGTAATCAGTTTCAAGAAGGGAGAATTTTGAACACTCCACGTGAGAGAATAAGAATAAGAGTGCAACATTTTTCCCTCGCTCTACGTGCTGAGTAGGCATATACTATTCTCCGCCAACTAATCAACACGAAAACCAAGAAAGAACTGTTACGCACACTGTGAGACTCGATCGGACATGTGGCTTGGCAAAATTTTAATATTTGGTAATGCGAGCTGAAAACAATAGGACAGTTATCGCCTTAATCATTAAATTTTATACATTCCTTATGCTCTCGCGTAAGCTTTAAGTAAGTGCAATCTCTCTTCTGCATCGCAAAAGCATGCGAAATGTTTTTGTTAAATGATTTAGGCGCTAACTGTCCTATTGTTTTCAGCTTGTATTACTAAATATTATAATTTTGCCAAAACATATGTCCGATCAAGTCACACAGTGTGCGTAAAAAAAAGACGAATAAAAGTACAACTTTTCCTTTTGGTAGCACGTAGAGCAAGGGGAAAATGTTGCACTCATATTCTTTTCTCTCTTACCTAGAGTATTTGCAAGACCAAGTTATAAGGCTGCCTCTAGTAGTATATGCTCGAAGGTTGTGATAGATAATCTATATATTAAGTAGCTTTCCATTGACAAAAATTTGTTCGCACCTCAGAGTTTGGTGTGCTCTGAAAAGTTTAACATTGAAAAAGGGAATTAATATGTGAAATCGTAAAAAACGCTCTTGAGCTACTCCAAACCTTATCTCATCTAGCGTGCGTGTAAAAATTTTATTTATATGAGCTATTTCTAAAATCAAGAATATCTTATCATTGCGATGCAAAATTTCTTTGATATGTTTTACCCCCTAGAGTGCGTTTAACTCGGTTTCGACATGGGCCTTGCGGCGCATCGGACCAATACAATCGGGTCTCTGACGGTATCTTTTTAAGTACCGCATGTTATAGCTTTAAACAGCATTAACTTATGAAAGAGAAAGAAAGGGGTTAGCTTTTAGTAGTTATACGGATGAATTTACCTACCGGTTTTGGGTCAATAAAATGTAGTAGGGATGAATTATATTAAAAGAACCTGTAAAAAAACCCAAATTTAAAAAAAATTCTGCAGTATTGGTGATTTAGGCTATCTATTGTGCTGCTTGTTTTTGAAAAAAATAAAAGAATTACTTTGTTCAAATGTCGAACCAACTTTTTTATATTCGGTGCAAGGTATTTATTGTTTTTTTTTTTGATATGTTTATTTGATTTTGAAAGCCAAATCCCGAACAAATTATTTTTTGACAAATAGTTAACATTTAAGTTATACCCGTTGCCAAGAGTGTTCTTTTTTACCTCTTTGTTAAATTTAACCCATTGTTACGTCCATTGCTAATTTAACAACGCGTTCATCACTCAGCCGTAAGTCTGTCTCTGTCTGTAAGAACATTTGAGTTTTTCTTAAAGCGTTAACGGTTAGGATAACGATATGTATAATTTAACGATAAGTATAATTCAAAGTATAGTTGTTGAATTAAACAAATTTGTGCGTGTTTTCCATTGTATAGGTACAAGTAAATGTATCTGCAATACAGCCCTGTACAAATGTTACCTTTTTTAAAAAATTAATTTTTAATCAGGCAATTAATATTATTCATGTAGAACAATCACAATTTTTTTCGCTTAAATACAAATCTTGGTAAAAATAGTGTTTTTTTTTAAGCTTAAAATTTCGGGCTGATGTATTTAGTAATGAATTAGAACACAATTTTTAAACAAATTATCTACTATTTAATAATGCACAATTCCCCAACTCTATTTAAAACTTAACTTAAATTATAAAATTATTTTCTAAAATTTATTAAATTTTAAATAAATCAGAAATTCGGATTTCTGTGTCAAAGTCTAAGAAAAGTTTTAAATTAAATCAAATTAGGACTGAAAAAAAAAGTAATTTACATCAATTATGAACGTGCTTATGGTTTTTTTCTCGTTTTATATTTAAAGTTAAATAATGGCTTAAGTTATTTAAGGTCTGTAAACTTTGGTCAATTATTTAGATTTTTCTCGGATAAATAAAAAAAATTTTAAAACTACTTGGATTTGCATGAGATGAAAATCTAATGCAGATTTTAGGGTGTTGTATTTTTAAGATGATAGTGCGCCTTTCCCATTCCAAAGATTAAGCAAAATGAATGCTTACCAATAGTCTTCCTCTTCTTTCCCCTTTTTAAAAATATTTGCAAATTTTACCTTTTTGTTACCGAACTAAATGTGATCTTTATTACCTTTTTCAAATTGATTTTTTTTAAACAATAGTACGCTATTCCAATTCCAAAAGCCTGATAGGTAGCGCAATATCTTCGCTTATAAAAAAAATAAATTTGGTAATTTTTCCTTCCGAATTATATTTAGTCTTTATTACTAGGACATTAAAAATAGAAAAAAAAAAGTTTTTTGCGTAGTAACCGTCCATCATATTTTATTTGATAAAAAGTATATATGAGGGGGGGGTAAATCCGAAAATCACGACCCCCCCCCTTAAAATTGGGGAACATGCCCAAAAATGCACTTTTTAAAAAAATGCATTTTTTTTCTGTTTTACGTTTTTTTTAAATGTTTTTTTTTTTTTAATGTAAATTAAGAAAATTTTTAAATACCCAAAAAAGGCTTAAAATTATAATTAGTTTTTAAATAAAATTTAAGATAAAAACCTTTCCTTTTCACGAGGATATAAAAACGCCCCGACAAAGATTGTATAAATTGTAAGAATCTTCTACAATGCAAGGTTCATTTAATGTTAAATTATCCTTAAAAAACTCACATTTGATTTTTTAAAACAATGTAGCGGGTATCCCCCCAAATAAGTTAAACGGGCTTTTCAGATCTGACAGCTTCAGAGTCCGAGTCTTGAAAACAAGTTTGGATAACAAACTATCAATCTGGTCAGCATAACTTAAAGAGGTATCTATTTGGGGTTTCCCTGAGGGTGTCAAATCTGATTCAAAATTCATTTATATTAATATTTCCATAATGTCTAGATTTTAGTGACGACAGATTGAATTCTGAGCCTTTTTCTGACTCATATAGTTGGCAACTGAGATATGGTAATCCCGCCAGTTAATTGCCTTATTTTCCCAAAAACCCCCTTTCCCAATGGATCTTTGAAATTTGCCTAGTAATACATAATTCATATCTAATTCTGTTAAACAATATTTAGTAACTTAAAGGGTCCAGTGATGATGTGACTTAATGCAGTGTGTGTCTGCCGGTTAATTATTTGGAAAATTGTTTTTTTTAAAAGTATCAACCAATTTTGCATTTGATTTAAGAAAAAAAATTTTGGATCCTTATTGGGCTCAGCTAGTATTGATTTGGTGAAGGTTCCTGGTACTTATCTAATAAATTTTTTCCCTTTAAAGGGGGATTTTAACGTTAACGATTTTCCACCATGTCCATATAATGCTAAAAAAGTCTGTTGTGTCTTGTGAAGAAGATAAATTTTTAAAAAGGGCCTTTTAGAGCCTCGATAAAAAAAGGATTAAATATTTTAAGGGATAATTTGACTTTTTGTTTTTCTATGATGATGGATATAAAGCCTTTAAGCTAAGTGAATAGCCATGCTTTAGTAATTTGTCTCTTTCCAATTCATGCAGTTTTTTGACAGTAGAAAAGGCGGCACTTTTTTTTTTACCTGTCTCAAAATCAGGATATGAAAGAGTTTGAGGGGGTTTTTAATTAAGCCAGTTTTTAAAAAATACTTTTTAATAAATGAACCGTGTCAAAAAGGTAAAATGTGGTTTTTTGGGTCTATAGGATGTGGAAAAACTATGTTAAGTTCATTTAAGTCTGAAAACTTACTCATTGCTTTACTATTTTTGCATTATTGTCACTAATTGTACAAAATACTAGGTACCCTTTTTCTTCTAATCACTTTAGTTTTTTTATTTGGGACTAAATCTCTCGCGGAATTGATTGCAACCTTTTTTTTAGCTCGCTGTCGTTTGGAAAACCGTACAGAACTTTTGGCCCATTAGTGTAATTACCACGGAAACCCCGGGGCACAGCACTTATACGGCATATTCACAAAAAATACTCGAACTTTTAAACCCCGCAAATGGTAAACTCACGTTAAACTAAGGTTACTGTTACTACCCAGCGTTGTGCTTTCGACATAAAGCAAATGTACAAAAATTGCTCCCAAAAATGTATAGATTGTACTAGATTACTTTTTTTTCAATTTTAGGATTGGTTTTGGTCTGTTGGGTTCATTGATAAACCCGTTTTTTTGAAAATGTAATAGATTATTCGGTTTTAGCTATTTTAGTAATAGCGTAATAGTCAGTGTCTAATTGTAATAGATCTAGTACAATTTTAATACAAACAACGCTGTACCCACCATGTTGAGGGGTTTTCAGTCCAGGGAACGTACAGTATTGAATGCATCCTCGCGGAAGGGAATAACACCCCAGCGACAATTTCATGCATTTTATATGGGAAAATGTCCGGCCTAATTGAGACGTCACCCTAATTTATTTGGGCCCCGAGGCCTTTTCTTGATAGGGAAAGTTGTAACATTCAAAAAAAAAAAAAAATTAATAAAAACATTAAATAAATTACGATCTCGAATAATTTTCTTCCGGGTTTTTGGGGGTGCTGATTACAAATCTGACCGAAAAGGGAAAATCAAAATGGTGGACGGAAAATGGCGCAAAAATTTAAATTAAAGGCCTGTTTTTTTGCTTTTTTTTTAATTCAAAAGTATAAACTCTATAACAAACAATTAACATAGCAATTCCATTTTTAAAATTTTTTCAATAAAAATTTAAAAACACGAAATGCAGTATTAATTTTATTTTTTGCAAAAAACCTAATGAAAAAAATTGCAGCAAACATTTGTTTCTATACCAACTTGCACTCTACTAAAAAAAATGCGTTTAAGTACTAATTAAATTAAAAAAAAATAAAAAGGGACAATTAGCTAATACTTTAAAAACAATATTTCATATTTTGTAAAAGTAATCAACAAAAAATGAGTTTTTAGCAATGTAGTTACTTAAGTTTGTACAAGGTGTGCAAAATTTAAACCTTTTGATGTTTTCCCTAAACTTTTTACAAATAGCCATTTTATTTAAAATTAAATATAAAGTCTGTGATATTAATAAAAAATAATTTAAAAAGAAAAAAAAGGTAAATATACATGGTGGCCTATTAAAAAAAAAGGGTTTTCGTTATATGTATCATTTTACATAAAAATCTAGTTAAAATTATTTTTTTTATTTCTAACAACCAAGATACCGGGGTACTGCAATCGTCAAAAACCAAAAAACCGTCGAAAAGGCCCACCCTGTACATCCGAGTGTGTGAGCGTGTATATAATATAAACAATTTTGTGTTTTTAATGTTAACGTTTTTTTTCTAAATTTCCGGATTTGTCCATTAATTTAATGCACACTACCTATTGGGTAGTCTCTATCCCCGTAAAAATTCTTTTATTCAAACGCATGAAGGAGGGCATCCTTTTCTTGCCCTTATAAAAATTCCTCGATTGTAACACATTTTATCTACCAACCAAGCACCGCCGTGGTAAACGCATCTGCGGTGCTGAAGCAAAAAGAAGGAGGAAGGTGCGTGTAGAACGGGAAAAGGCTGCTCCAGCAGCCGCCGGTTTATCACAACCTTCCACTTTAAAACTAATGTCTAAGGGCAGCGACGCTGATTCTTCCTCCAAAAGAGGCACGGAACGCGTCACACCCACAGACAAAAAAAGACACCGTTCGGGTTCGTCCACGGAGGTAACTCCTATAAGGGACCAAAAAAGGCCGCGACAAGAAGTCGCACCTTCCCGACCTAAAAGCAGCTACAGTGAGGGAGCAAAATGGCAAAATCACCGCCGATAAGGAGCCGGTTGTCAAAAAAATGCTTATGGGAGAGCTGGACAAAAACATCATGTCCGCCTCATCTAGCAAAACCAAACCTCCCACATTTCGCTCGTGGACCTACTCGGGGGAGATTATCAGAGTCGTTTGCGATGATGATATATCCCTAACGTGGCTGAAGCACACCGTTGCCAGCCTAGTACCATGGAGTAATGCTTCACTTGCAGTCGTGGGAATAAATCAACTCCCAAAGCTTACCAAGACTTCTCTCTGGGTACCAGGAGAATCTGCTGGGGACAATGAAAATAAAGAGACGATCTTACGTCGACTTGAAGGTCAGAAATCAGACCTCAAAGTAGCCAAATGGTGTATCTTTCACCATGAGGCAAAGACGCCCCAGAAGGACACCTCTTCGTCTTCGGCATAGGAGACGAGGATATAAACTACTAAAAATAGGTCAATGAGGTTGAGCTACGCGTTCACCTCTTTGACTTTGAAACCAGAATGGAGGCGGCGGCGGGGACTGCTGGTGGCGTCGAGACCTCTGCAGCAGTGCAGGTCGGCGATGCCACCACTGCCGCCACTGCCGCAACTGCCGCCACTGCCGCCCTGCCGCCACTGCCGCCACTGCCGCTACCCCCGCCCCAACGACCGTTGAGGAGATGGTGGTCAACGACGAACCTCAAAGGACTGCTGTCGAGCCGCAATCTGTGGCGTACGATAGCGGTTCTGGGGAACGTCGAGACCCCAAACCCCAAGGTGACTCAGACTGTGGGTCGAGCTCGTCGGCCTCCAGTGACACTACGCTCACCCCAACTGAGCAAAACTAAAGAACTGATACCTACACCGTCATGGCTAACAAGGCAGCAGTTACTAAACAGGTAAGATTTATACAGTGTAACTTGCAGCACAGCAGGGCAGCAACGGCAACATTTTGCCAACGCCTTGATGTGCTGCAGGATACAGTAGCACTGATCAAGGAACCCCGGAGAAATCAAACCAAGATATTAGGCTTAGGCAAACTAATGGGTAAAATTTTTAGCTTTCCAAGCAATAGTCAACCTAGGACAGCCATTTACATCCCTAGGTCATTCCGAGGTCATCCGCTTATACATCTTTCCACCTCAGACGTCACTGCAATCAGGATGGAATATGTTACGAATGGCCAAAAAGAAAACCATTGTCCTGGCTTCAGTATACCTCCCCTCAGATGCAGTCACACCACCACCTGGAAAAGAAATGGAGGATCTGGTAGAATACTGCCGCAAACACAGTTTGGAGCTTGTTATGGGCTGTGACTCTAACTCACACCATATCAGCTGGGGCAGTAAGGACATAAACACTAGAGGTAAGTCACTTTAGGACTTTATCATAACACATAATCTAAGTATTATAAATCAAGGCACCGAGCCCACTTTTGTGAACTCGCGCTGTCAAACTAGAATAGATATCACTCTTAGCACCACATGTATATCTAACTTAATACAAAACTGGCAGGTATCTGACGAAGCTTCAATGTCCGACCACCGCTGGTTAACGTATGAAATAAACTTTTCTGTAACAACATCTACACTAATCCGGGATCCTCGAAAAACAGATAAGGTACAATACCACGAGCTGTTGGTAGAGGAACTGCGGTATGTAGAAACTAAAACACTCAAAACACACAACGATTTGGAAATGTACTCCAATACATTCCAAAACGCAATGTAAAAGGCCTTTAAAAGCGCCTGTCCCATGAGGTTGGTCAAGAACGATGGTACAGCCTGCCCTTGGTGGTGCCAAGATCTAGATCACCTCAAAAAGGAAGCCAGGAAAGCTTTTAACAAGGCTAAAACAACCAAACTCGATGAGGACTGGGAACTGTACAGATCCCTCCTCAAAGAATACAAAAAAAGTCATAAGACAAAAACAAAAGAGACGGCCTGGACATCCTACTGTGAGGAAATTGAAGATTTTTCTGATGCAGCTAGGCTTCAAAAAGCTCTTAATAAAGATCCATATCAATGTGTGAATGGTTCCTACACAACCAACCTTGAAGAAAGCATCAACTGTCTGGTTGCTACACACTTTCCGGGTTCCACCACTATAAAATCAGCAGACACAGAACATGTGGACGTGGATGTAGAGGTGATACCCACAAACGAAGACTGGCAAATTGCCTCAAAAATTATTGATGAGAACAAGGCTCGTTGGGCCATCACTGGCTTCTCCCCCTTCAAATCACCAGGACCGGACGGCGTATATCCAGCCCTACTTCAGTGGGGAATGGAGGTACTACTTCCGCACCTGGTAGGGATTTTCAGGTCATCACTGGCCCTAAGATACATCCCGAAGGCCTGGAGAGAAGTCAGAGTTGTCTTCATACCAAAACCAGGGAAGGCTGACTACAGTATCCCTAAATCATTTAGACCAATCAGCCTTACATCATTTCCCATGAAAACCATGGAGCGGCTATGCGAAAGATATATCAGAGATGTAGTGATTATCAATAAACCCTTACACCCAAACCAACATGCATACACTACAGGCAGATCAACGGAGACAGCACTATACGCAGTCTCAAATAAAATCGAAAGATCAATGGACTACAAGGAGTCCGCCTTAGGTGTATTCGTAGACATAGAGGGGGCGTTTGACAAAACGACCTTTACCAAAATATCAGACGCACTTGCTGACTATCATACCCCACCAACAGTAAATGGATGGATAATGAATATGCTCTCTAAACGAGTAATAGAAATAAAGGCTGACGATGTTAAGGTCAGGAGCAAGGTAACAAAAGGCTGTCCGCAGGGAGGAGTACTCTCACCCTTACTATGGAACATGGTTCTAGACAGCCTCTTGCGACGCCTTAACAACGAAAACCTATACACGATAGCATACGCGGATGACGTGGTTATTTTGCTAACAGGCAAATTCCTGAATGTAATCTGCGATAGAATGCAACATGCCCTTAAAAAGTTGGAACAGTGGTGCGTTGAACACGCTCTATCTGTAAATCCCAAGAAAACAGAAATGGTTCTGTTTACAAAGAAAAAGAAACTAGGGAACCTCGTTCTTTTCAATACAGAACTGAGCTTCTCAACAGAGGTTCAAATACCTTGGTATTACCTTTGACAGTAAGCTAACGTGGAATTCTCACTTGGAGAACAGAATAAAGAAAGCATATATTGCTTTTGATCAATGACGCAGAACCATAGGAAATACTTGGGAATTCTCTCCCAAAGTAGCCCATTAGATCTACACGGCCATAATAAGACCCATGGTAACTTACGGTTCCATAGTGTGGTGGTCTAAAACAGAACAGATCACGGCAAAACATAAGCTAGATCAAATTCAAAGAATAGCATGTTTAAACATCACAGGTGCTATAAGGACTACACCGACTAGAGCTATGGGGGTGATAGTGAATCTCACCCCCCTTGATATATTTGTAAGAGAAGCGGCTTTGATGACTCTAACAGGCCTTCGCATGGTCGGTCTAGACACTAATGTAGGCACTGACTCAACTGGACGACGCCTGTGGAGGGATGTTACAGGGGAACTTCCAATTCTACAGGCAAGAGCGGACTCAGTTGCAGCAAGGTTTGTTTTCAATAAACCCTACACAATCAACATAAGAGGAACAAAACCAATAAAAGGCCAGTCTAAAGGAACCATTAGCCTGTACACTGACGGCTCTAAGACCAAGGTGGGCACAGGCTGTGGCATATACTCACCCACCATAAACCTGAAAATCGGATGGATAATGGGCGCCGAACCCAGCGTGCTTCAATCCGAACTGACAGCCAAAACTATAGCGGCTTACGAAATTAAAAGCCGCAACATCGCCAACCATACGATCTGTCTTTATACAGAGAGTAGGCAAGCATTACTAGCCCTGAAAAGACCACGAATTACTTCGGGACTAGTACTAGAATGTCATCAAGTCCTGACTAACATCTCTCTAAATAATGTGGTCAACCTAGCCTGGATCAAGGGACATGACATATCTAAAGGTAATCATACCGCTGACTCGCTGAGGGCGGCTGCGGGACGGAAACTAGTTGGTCCCGTCCCCAACACTGGACTGACAACAGCAGCGATTAAAGACATCATTAAAGAATACTCCCATCGACTGTTTAAAGGGAAATGGGATGATACTACAAACTGCAATTTTGCAAAAATAATGCTGAGCTATCCAGACAACTCAATAGCGAAAAAAAACCTTATATGATGTCCAGAAGGAACCTCCGAACACTAACGGGCGTTCTAACTGGCCACTGCGGGCTACGAGGACACCTATTTAAAATGGGTCTAACGAACACAGGATTATGTAGAGGCTGTGAACAAGAAGATGAGACCGCGGAACACATTCTTTGCGATTGTCCCGCCCTCACATTCGAACGGAACTCCATGCTGGGCACGAATTGGCCATTACTGGCCGAAATTAGGGAGATTCCACATAATAACGTCGTCAACTATTTTAAATCAATAGGTTGGACGACGCAGTGAATCTCCCGCCTGTACAAGAGGAAGCACAAAGGACCTACTGAGGTCTAGGTGCAGTGGTATATTACCAGCCTCTGAACATTCAGATCAGGGTACTTTCTAAAACTGTGTGTTTTTCGCAAAATTTATTAGATTTAGTGCATTTAAAACAATATTAAATAAAAATTTCCATACCGAATCTAGGTGTAATTTTAAAAATGTCAGATTAGAGAGTTTTTAATCGTAATAAGCAACCTACATAACAATTTTTATACTTCTGAATCCAGAAAAGACGAAGTTCCCCATAAACTTTTACCCCTCCCCCAATTCTACCCTTTCAGGGGGAGAGAAGTTTTCTAAAATCCTTTTTTAGCTAAAGTTTACTAGTTTTCTGTGTAATCAGAAGTCTACTTACCAACTTCCATATTTACAACTTTAAAAATTACAATTTTTCTATACATATAACTTTTATCCCCATTTTAACCTCCCCAAGAGGCCATTACGTCTGTTGGGAATTTATAAAGAGATCATTTTTAATCATAATCAAAAGCTTAAATACTAATTAATACTTCTAACCCCAGAAATAATGAAGTTCAATACAAACCTTCACCTCCCATTCTCCCCCTTTAGAGGGTGAGTTTCCTAAAATTATGTCCAAGCCTATGTTTATCAGGGATAATCTAGTATTTTAATGGTAAAATATTTTTTAAATCGGCCCAGTAGTTTCGGAGCCTATTTAATGCAAACAAACACAAACAATCATATCTTTTCTCTTTATAATAATATTATAGATATGGAAAATAATTATTTTGACAGATAAAGAATAGTCTGTCTCAAAGTATATCGCTATGGCTTTTGAAGGACAATTCCCCAATAAACAATTTTATTACCTATTGTTATTGGGTAAACTCATTTCATAATGGCAGGGGTGGGCCAGATATTTCTTGAGTATTGACCATTAGATATATACAAATATACATATTTCGGCTAGTATTTTAGTGGCAGTGTTGAATAACCGTTTTTACTGTGCGTTTAGAAAAAGTTGTTTTACAAGAATATAACTATGTCGCGTCGAAATCATTTGTCATTAGATGCAAAACAGGTTGTGAAAAAGTGTATAACACTTTATTCAGTAGAAGACTAATTTAACAAGAAGCTTTAAAAGAAACCTGTCTACTTACAAAAACTGCAATATCATCGATAAGGGATATTATTATTAGTGAAGAATTGAGCAAAAGAAAAAAACGTAGTGATTTTCAATCTCACCATATAGACAATAGTGATTAGGACCTAATAAGAAGGAAAATATATTGTCTTTATGAAAGCGGAGTTGTTCCCACCTTGGATAAACTGAAAAAAAAGCTAGACGAAGCCAATATAAATATTAGCCGTGCCACCCTCCATAGGGTTGTTGGTAATATGGGATTTAAATACCGCAAAATAGACAAAAGACAAGTTGTAATAGAATTGCACAAATTACGCACTTGGAGATTTAATTACCTTCAAGAAATTAAAAAATATAGGTTAGAAAACAGATCCATAATTTACCTTGATGAAACATGGTTCGATACAGCCGACACAGTATCCAAAGAATGGGTTGATTTCAGTCAAAACTGTCAGACGAAAGCACCTTCAAAAAAAGGAAAACGCATTACCATAATGCACGCTAGTTCAGAAGACGGATTTGTCCCAAACTGCTTGCTGTTGTCTGCAAAGAATATTAAGGATTCTAGCTTGGATTAACATGAGGATTCAAGTGCAAAACTTTTTGAAAACTGGTTTCAAAGTTATCTTTAAAAAAATATTCCAATCAACAGTGTTATTGTTATGGATAACGCAAGCTACCACAGCCGTCTGCTACACAAAGCACTAGCTTCATCAAGTTCAAAAACTGAAATCTAGGAATATTAGTTAAAAAATGATATTAATTTTAAATTCAGTTACAAAAAAGCGCAACTTTTGGAAGTCCTTAATTATTATGCAATTAAAAAACAATATGTATGTGATAATTTGGCTGAGCAGGCTGGGCGAACTGTCTTACGCCTTCCTCCGTATCACTGTATGTTTAACCCCATAGAGCATTTGTGGAACTAGTAAAATCAAAGATCAGAGCAGAAAATGTTACACCTACTTTAGGTCCAATGTAATAAATTTGATAAAAAATGTAATTACTAACCTTCCAGTCGAGAGCTGGAAAAGTTCAGTACAGCACATTATAAAAACTGACCACTCTTACATTTCTATACAAAACAACATAAATCCTATTGTAATTATTCTCAATGATGACTCTGATAGTGAAACAGAATTAGATTTATATTTTTAGATTAAAAATTAATTATGTGTAGATAAAACAGTTATAAATTTATTAAAACTTTGCCTATATTTAATTTTAAGATTATACCTACCTTAATAAATAATAAATTATAAGAGTCCGTCCCTAATGTTCTGTCCTTTAATACGTACTGATCCGCAGTTTTATTGTTGTCGGCAGGTATAATCCATAAATAAAGGCAAAAGCTAACACGGTATACTTTGAGACAAACTATACCTTCTCGTTAAAAACGTTAATTGACAGTCAGTACCAAATGTGTTATGAAACTTATGATTAACAGTTGATAAAAACAAGATTTTAATAAAAACATAACGACGATCAGATATTTAACACCTTTCAAAAATCTGACATGCATAAAAAGTAAAAATTTGCCAAATATAATATTACAACAAAGTCAGAAGTCTCTTGAAAATAAAGCAATTATAGAAGAATATAATACTGTACCTAATAATATCATCTGTTAAAATTATGTCACTGTATATAAAAACACATAACGTATTGTATACACTTTAAATTTAATAGTTTAAAAAATATTACTTATATTTTTAAACTCTTGCTCACACGTTTATTACTTCCGCATAATTAACAAAAATCAAAATATTTACCCAACATTGTTGGGTAATTATGTTATTTTAAAATGTGTTTAATAAGAAAGTATTTTTAAGAAATTCTTTTTTAAATTTTTCCGATAAATTCTTTAGTTTTATATATTTAATTAAAATTGGCCTTAACTGTTACACAGAAAAAAAAACTTGACGTAGACAAATAAAAACATTGTCAAATTTACTAAAAATAACGATTTTTTTTAATACAAATAAAGCAATGGTCTATTTATTACAAATATTATAACAAAAATTATTTTTTCCTCTTACACAATATTACCTCATTTAACATAATTCTAATTTAAATTAGATAACACGAATTACTAATTAATAACTGACTCAAAATGTTTTACATAATTTTGTAATAATAATATTTTAATTTACCCCCTTAAAAAATATATCATTTACCAGAATAACCCTATTATGTTGGATTTTAAAATTTTATTTGTTACCGTTGTCTACCACATTTTTTTTAATATATTATTGTCTTATTGAGAAAATTTAAGGATCTTGTACATCATCATAAATAAAATTATTTAACTTGCATACATTTTTAACTAACCTGGTAAGAAAAACATTATCTATTTGAAATAAACACAATACTGTCTAGAATTAACAAATTTCTTAACTACGCAAAAACTTAATTGTGGCTATCCTTAGGAATGTTAAGGATACGTGTGGCATGATTATGAGCTGTTAGGATAGGAATTATACTAGCTAATTCTTGAAAGCAAAAACAGTAAAGTTACTTATAAATGAGAGACAGGTTTCCTAAAGCTCTTGGTGAATAAGAGGAGAAAGCTTTTTAATAATATATAAACCACTTTTTTGTATTCCTCCAAATATTACCTTTAAAGGCATGTCATATTATAAGAAAAAACCCTGTACATAAAAAGAATCAAAAGAGCTTTGAAACAAGGTAAAATTCAACCCCCTTTCCATTTTACATTTTGAGGTGGAATTCTCCCTGGTCAAAGGGTTGCTGATACAAGTAATAATATATGGTAAATTAAAATTTCATAATTTATGATTAATATAAAAAATGTAATTTTTGTCAAAACTAAATTAACTGTTACCTTCAACCCTTTTAATTAATTTAGACATAATTTTCTTAAAAAAACGAACTGATAAAGTACTGCAAAAACTGAATATTCCCGCAGTACACATAAGCATAGCTGAAACCTCTCCTATAACATTATAAAGCACTCGGTATCGGTTTTCCACAAATTTAACGGGGAAAATAATACGAAGGTAACTAAATTCAAATGGTAGTTATCGATCATGTTTTTCCGTTCGCAGTGCATCGTTTCATGAAAACATATTTATGGCCTAATTTACCTATATGGTAATTTATAAAAGAGATTGTGACACCGCAAATTCTGGGAAAATATAATAATATTAATGCTATGCAAAAACAATGAAAAATCACGTTTCACAAATATTTTTTATAACTTATTGTACTAATAATTGCTTAGATCCAATCCAAAGTTACCTCCGAGAAAAAGAAAGATAGCCGTTAAAACATAATATAATTTTTAGCAGTTTACCAAATCAAATGTCTATTAAACATCTTTGCTATTTTCCTAAAAAAGGTTAACAGCAAAACAAAATACTTATCAGCATTAAAAAATTATCGAAGAGAATTAAAATAATTCTTATATTCTTGCTTAATTGCGTTTTTTTACTTATAAAAATAATGTACTTTATATTCACTTTAACGATATGTGTGTAATAAACAGGTAAACAATAAACACTGAGTCTATATTACAGTTTTTCGACAAATTACCAAATATTTAGCAACAACACAGAAATAAGATACAATCATTGCTTGACAGATAAAATACGTCTTAAAAAAGCTCTAAATTACTTAAAAGAGTTAAAAGTATACATACACCCATGCCCATTTTCATAGAATGTCTTAATGTTTTTCGTTTCTCTTTAAGCCCTTAACTTTTTATCGGTTAACCAATATCTTTCTCGAGATGTTTCAGGTTACAAACTCAACAATACATTTGTCGCTTTTCTCGTTATTTCCAAAAGGTAAACAATAGATTCAATGTCGCACCCCATTATTTGAAAATATTACCAAAATTATGACAAAAATGTAAAAAATTATGTCGGAAAGGGGTGGTCTATTAACAATTATATAACGCAATATTTTAAAAACATTTCATCAAAAAAGTTTGGGGTAATGGCAAGTTGAGTATTTGACGTTGAAAGTAACTTTGGTCTTTTTACTTTTAAATAAAATTTTAAATGAAAAAAATATGTCTTTTTTTCCGATTCGTAATTTCCAGAAAACACTACGCTCTACTCAAAACCTAATTTAATGTCAATATCCATAATATGAATTTACCCAATAAAAAAAATATGAAGTATTAACAAAATACTAAAACATTAGATATTTTTTTAAAAGATGCCTAAAGCAATGACCATTTTCTTAAGCATTTATTTACTTTTTTCCCAAAATGAACTTCAAACTCTCAATAGCTTTTCTGGGATAATTGCTTAAACTGCATGCATCAACCTTTGTTCCATGTCGTAGACTCTGATCGGAGTTGTTTGTCACCATGACTATTTTCTCGATGTAATATGATGGCGGTGCATTAGGCTGGAAGCCCATGCCCTATGGTTTTGCTCAGGAACATCTATATATATTACAATAGAAAAGGTAATTTTGTAAATTTCTATTGCACTTAATTTATTTGTTTGTGGGGCAACAATAATAATAAAAAAAAAATAAACTATGTAATTTTTCTTTTTATCAATGGTGATGCCTTTTTTGCCCTGATTACCCTGACTGTAGAAATTCTTTCCTCAGGTGAGTTCAGATTTACTGTTTGTAGAGACTGCTAACTTATATGAATAAAAGACTGTTGATTTGTTTTATAATTTATTTTAAATGCTAATTAAAATTGAAATAAACATTAACAATATGAGAATTTAATCAGAATAACACTTTTAGATTTTCCTATATATATCAAATCACTGAGCAAATTTTATTATAAAGAACATTGTTTTATGCAATTCTTTCTCGGTTAAGATGTTGTAATAATATTTGTTTTTTAATCGAAATCAAATTTTTCAAATATGAATGTTGTTGTTTATTTGAAGTCAAGTTCAATGTTATTAAATAATTCTTATTACTAAAATTATATTAATGCACTATTATTATTACAACAGCTTTTTTATTTTGGTCCTTGGTTATAAAAATAAAAATTCTACTATTTATATATAAAAAACTTCAATTCGTTTGATTTAATTGGGCCCGCCCTTTTCTCCTATCGGAAAAGGGATTACTAGCTAATTTCCTGTCACTACTAAACAAATATCGTACCTTGATTCTGCTACAGTTTTATTTAAGAGAACGTATTTTTTTAAAAAAGGGTATAAATGGTGTTTTTCCAATGGAAAACTAATTCAAAGTGGTTGCTGCAATATGTACGGCTGGACAAACCTTTTTTGCCGCCCGAAAATGCCAATTTTCTTTCTTTGTTTATGCTTGGTCGTCAATTGGATTGGATTTTATCTTATTCGTCCTCGTTCCCAGGTAAATCACTTTTTTTTTTATTATATTTTTTCGTTTATATTTTGTTTTTTAACTTTTTTAAACGTTTTCAATACTTTAAAAATTTTATAATTAAAATATAACCCCCAAAATTAATGCACCAGGTATTCCCCTTTTTGAAGAAGCTTTTTTATTGTTTTTTGGGCCTTTGGGGAACCGTGGCTTTTTTGAAACCCCGATTTTCAAAAAAACCTTTTTTTGAGGGATTGGGATTTTTTAAAATTTTGGGGAAAAATTTAAAAAAATTTTGAAAAATTTTGTTATTTTTCTTGGCGTTTTTTTTTTCATTTGTCACTTTCAAAATATTTAAAAAATGAAATTTTCACTTTGGATGAATTTTCTCTTTTAAATTACCTGGTTTTAAAAGACTTTTTTTTAATTTTGGAAATTTAATGCCCCTTTTTAATAAGCTAGATTAATGGTTACTTTATTTTTTCCCCGCAATTTTTTTAACTAAACAAAAGTATAA
>JAHBCN010014511.1:0-22530 GCA_019359885.1 Listronotus oregonensis
TTTATTAAAAAAAAGTTACTATAATTCCCCTGTATTAAAAAGGCCCAAAAATTTTTTTGGAAAAAGGGTTTTGGGGGCCCCAAATTTTTTTTAAATTTTTTTTAAAAATTTTTAAACGCTGATTGCTTAGGCAAAAAACCCCAAAAAAACCCCTCTAACCCCCCAAAATCACCCTTAACACCCCCCAAACCCCTAGTGACCTTTAGGGCTGATTTTGGGGGGAAGGGGGGCCCTTTTTTAAACCCCCCCTTTTTAAAAAATTTTCCGTTGGAAATTGCCCCCAGAGACCCAAATAAACCCCTTTTTGAAGCGGGGGGAAAATTAAGGCCCCCTTTAAAAAACCCAGGCCCCTATAAGAAAAAAGGTATGCCATCTAAAACAAGTTGGGGGGGGCGTAACTGGCGCTTTCTACCAGCAACATAAAAAGTAGGGAAAAAAATTTTTTTTTCCTCAAAGAACTCCAAACCCCCAATTTGGTTAAAAAAAATTACAAAAAACGAAAAAAAAATTTAAAAAATTTTCCCCCCTTTTTCCCTTTGGGATAAACCAGTTTATTTTATTTTTTTTTAAAAAATCTGCTTTTTTAAAATTAAATGTTCCCGGGTTTTTTTTTTTTTTTTTTTTTCCATTTTTTGCTGTTTTGACACCCAATTTTAAATTCGTGTTTAGCAAAAAAATACGCCAGAAAATTTTAGTCAGACACCCAGCACACACCACTTCTTTTTTGTGGACCTGTGTTATTAATGTGAACAAAATATGGCTCATTTTTTGGTAAAATTTTAAAATCTAGTATATTGGAAACTATACAAAAGAAAAATTGGAAATTGGGCAGTTATATAACTTAACATGCGCTTTTAAAGTATTCTAAAACACCTGGGTTCCGATGTAAAAAAATCATTGATAACATCACACCACAAATTTAAGACGAACTGTATATATATTTTGTTAACAGAAAAGAGTGCGATTAAAAACACTAATCGACGGGTCTGAACATGTTTTTAAAAAATAAGTTGTTTTTTGATTTATGTATAAAATTTGTTTTAAGATAGGGACTGGTAACCAATATCTATTTTAAAATATACTTCATTTTACTAGAAACTTAACAATATTTTCCACAGAAACGTTCTTTTATTTTTGCTCGTTAAATCAGTCACAAAGTTTGTTTCGAAGTCAGTGAAATAAACGTAACACAAAAGAAAAGAATTTTTTATCCCCCCTTTTTAAAATAAAAAAAAATTTTTTCAAAAATCTAAAAAAACTTTTCGTTCGTGAATGTATCGAATGATACTTTAAAGTTTTAGTTGTTTTAGAAGATCCGATATAAAAGATGAAAAAACTTTGTATTCTGCAAAAAAGAAAGCAATATCGGGTGTTTACACCGACTTTATTGTAATAAATTTATTTTATTTGGGAAATTTTTTATAGGTTAAAGAAATACACTCAAATTTTTTATTATTTGCTTTTTCTTTGCACAGTTGTTATTTTCTAGAAAAATTCTGCAAGTGATTATCATTCTTCTGGTGATTGAAATTAAATTTACTTAAATTTTGGCCTAGAAAAAGTGTCTTTAGCTAAAATAATTCAGTCCTGTGGTAAATTATGGATCAATTCATAAGCATAAAGTATAAATTAATTCCAACAAAGTCAAAGGTAATGCTAAGATCTCCCAATAAATTTGTTCCTTGGATTAAATTTTTTACATACTCTTTTATATATCACATGTAAAATATTTATTTTGGGTGTATTATCTGTGCCTTAATCTTCACTTAATATACTGATTAAAAAGTGTTTAATTAAGAGTATTTAATATTTAAGGATTTTAAAAATATCCTATTAGGAGAACCCAATTAGCAGATAAACTAAGTGTATTTAAAAATTAACCAAAATATGTTTTATTTCAACAGATTAAATAAGAGAAAGGAACACGTGGTAATGTTAAATGTATAAACAAGCATTAAATTTGAGATCAATTTATCTCTTTTTTTTTTGGAAGAAAGCCTCTGTAATGAGTCAAACATTTTTTTGTTTTAAATCAAAGTTTATATATTTGAAAATATGTGTACAGAATTGCAGGTCAAAATTTCATAAATTTACTATGTTACAGCGATTTTAGTAAGATCAAAATTGGACCGTCACTATATACTTATTGCACTAACCGTGGGTCGATCCGGATTAAAGCTGTTTAGGAGCGCATAGAAAAAGTTAATAAAAAAATTAAGAAAGTCAACAACACCCCTGGAAGAAAAAGGGAAAAACTGTCATATGGTCTAAGACTCGATAATTTAATATGACTATGAAAATTTTAAAAGATACTTGCGAGAGAAATTGACTAAACATAACTAACCAAAACTTAAAACGCGTTTTTTTTTTCAAAACGACTTCTTTCAAACTGGTCGCATCTATAAGTCGGACAATTCTTAACCGATTTTTTTGCTTTGTTCGTCTTGGTAGTGGCTAAGGGTTTTAAAAAAACCCATTTTTTAAAAAATGTTTTTTACTATTTTTTTTTAAAATGTTTTAAAAAAAGGAGGGTATTTTTTACTCTACGGCATCGTTTATATTGTTTAAATTTTTTATTTTTTTTTAAATAAAAAATTGTGAAAACATTATTGAAAGACTGTACTTATTAAAAAAAAAAAAACCCGATCCAATTTTTGTTTTTATTTTTCCGGTCAAAAAAAATCTTAAAAATCACTTATATTTTCGGCCTTCACAATGGCTATCTCCCTCACACACACTCATTTTAGTCCCTCGTTTTATCACCTCTAAACTACCCCTCATTAACGTCTGGGTAATGTCATCCAGACGGGAGATGGAGTTTAACGTGGATTCAGAACCAGAAAAGGTACACGGGTTTTTTTTTTAACCCCCCAAATTTCCAAATTGTCATCCCCTTTAAAAACCCCTGGTCTTACAGAAGCGGTTTTGGCCCCGGGGGAAACCCCTTTGTTTATTATGTTATTTTAAAAAATGGTATTGTTAATACATACTTTTTGATTAACTGTATTTATTGACATATTCCGTTTTTTACAACTTTAACAGACATATTTTTTGACACATGCTTTTAAAAGACGTCTTTTAACAGGTAATATCTTAACTTTACTTTGTGTTTCATAAAATATGGCTTAAAATTTTATTTATTATTAAATATTTATATTTTAAAACAAATTCTTGGGTGTTCAAGACTTTTTAAAATATTCTTTTTTAATTCTATTTTAATATACACGGTACAAAAATTTAAGATTTTTCCTGATTTTAAATAAAACTGTTTTTATTACAAGATAATGAAAAAAAAATCGATATAATAGTTTATTGAAACCTATTATTAGTTCGGTTGCTAGGTATAGAACAAACATCTTACTGACGTAACTTTTATGTACTTTTTTATTAACGTTTAAATGTTGCCATGTAGAGAATGGTCTTTTAGATACAAGTTCGATACATCTCTTAATATACGTTTTAGATATGATTAAAATTTAACATATCGACCTCGTATGTTTTAAAGTAGCCCGCACAGAGAATGTACGATTTTTAACAACGACGCCAGGTTGAAAGGAAGATTAGTAAACTTCTGAGATAACCTTAAACCTTAGTATGCTTATTTCCCTCGCATTTTAAGAACAAGTAGTGTTTTGTGTTGTGAATTTAAAGTTTTTTCTCGTAATATTAAAGGAAAATATGGATGGGAAAGTAAGTAGATTACACTATTTTCTTTTATACTTTGTATGTCCCTTTAAAGATTAAAAAGATTAAAGATAAAAGTTACCATTCGTCGAATTTTGGGGGGTAATAAGTCCGGATTTCTTTTTGTGAGGTACCTCCATCCCCTAGATACATAAAACTAAAAAAAAAAAAAAAAATTTTTGGTTGCTTTATACCTACCTACTTCTGTAGTAATTTACGTTAAAGACCGGAAAGTAGTGTTCGCTTTTTTATTCTGTGGTTTTTGCAGGTCAGCCAAGCGGTTTCTAGGGCGAGCTGGCCGTAGGCAAGTCCGGAAAGGCGAGCCCTGAAAAAACATTTTAGTTTTAAACAATCTTTTTATTAAACGAAACTATTAAAAAACAAATTTTAATATTTAAAAACCGGTCTATTTATCCGCTTGCCCTTGGATTTGACACTTATTATAACAATAAAATTATTTAAGACACCCACGTTACATTAGTGCTTAGGCCTAAACTTCGTGGACTGCCCAAAGATTAAAAAAAACTAAAGTTTGTTTTCTAACAACCATAAATTTAAAACCCTAAAATTAGCGCTTATTTTTCATGGATGAAAATTCGACTACAAAAGTGACAAATGAGCCTGGCCAAAGTTTTTTTTCCGGTCTCCCCGGGGAAAAGTTATCTTCGGAAAAAAAAAAATGGGTATTATTCGATCAATGGGAAAAAAAAACTTTTTTTTTTAGAGGAGGCAAAAATTTGATATTTTAATAATAAATTAAAAACTTGGGTTTAAAATTAATTTTATCAAATTTTTAAACAAACTATTCACTGTGATGTTTGACAAAAATTTTTAAAATAATAATAATAATTAAAAAATTTTAAAATTATATTGAAAATTAATTATGAAAAAAAATTGTGATGCAGTACAGTCTGTTTTCAAATAACAACTAATCAATTGGGATTGGCAGTGAAAAAGAGGCAGTGGTTTAGCTCAAGTGACGTAACAAATATAACTGTAAGTAAAAAATTCTTTAAGAAATAAATTAAATTTTTTAAAATTTGGGTTGTTTATCAATAGAAGCAAAATAATAATATAATACAAAGTTTCTAAATCCTTTTTCAAAATATGGGTAGTTAATAGTAGTTTACCATTAGTAATGGCTAATCCAGTTGCTAATATTAGAGAAAATGCCGACAATGTATTAAAAAATTGCAGGCTTTTAAGCCAACACAGGGTTTTTATCCTTAATATTAAAGGGAAAATAAAGTATGACACTATCTGCAAATATAGCTTTTTTTCCAAACTAGTATTATAAAATTATCTTCTTTATTAATGAAGCCAAATTTTGTCAATAAATAAAAATATTGGGACAAATATTTTACAAAGTTTTTCTTTTTTCAGGTGCAAGTCGGAGGAAAAAATAGAACAGAATATGGATATTAAAAATACCTGAACTACAATTGATTTTAATAAACATTTATAAATATGGAATTTTTATACCTAACTTTTTGACCTTTTAATGTTACTCACATTTACATCACAAAATATTTTGACTTCTTATAAAGTAAATTAAGGGCAAATAAACACTATCATAGACATTTCTATATATGAACTGTTAACATTTATTTAAAAAATTCGGAAAATGTGAAAGGAGAGTTGTAGACATTAGATATTTTTATAAATAAATTTTTCCTAATATTTTATATAAGTATTTTTTTATTAGAAATAGTCACTCGTCACTGGTTTTATCTTTAAACCATTGTATTATTTCAGGGTCAGCGAAAAAAATTATTATCAACATTAACTGGTTATTTATTACAACATATTTTTACATCCAGATTTTTTCAGTGGCATTTTTAATAAAAGAATGGACGCAAAATCTACTTTTATACATAAAAATGCTAAAACTTTGAGGTAAACAATTTTTTATTATGGTTAATTAAATAATTTCTTAAGGTTTTAATAATAAAAGGGGTATTTTACACTTTTAGTTCTACAAAACCTACCTAAACACAAAGGATATTTAATCAAATTTTTCTTATTCGACCAGCCTTTGTTTTAAAAAATAGATTTAATTTTGTCAGTACTTTTTTGCGTACAAGTAAATTTTTGCCCACTTCAGAAGTTTAACAGAAAATAATATATGAGGAAAAGCGTAAAAAATCGTTCAGTAATTTTAATCAAATACGTGATCGATTACGTAAATATCAACATTTTTACAAAAGTTTGCCATTTTGCGCCCCCTAATGATGAAGTCGCCAGCTTAATACGTTTAGTGAATTTCAAAGCCATCATCCTTATACTGATTTTTATTTTATAGCTGTACAATAAATAGTTTACAAAATACGATTCACAACCATTCTTAATTAAACATTCTGTATTATTACCATAATATGGATCCAAAAATTATTTTAATGTAAATTGATTAATGGAAATATTACAGAACACTAGTTTGTTTATAATCAACACAACAAAACCGCTTATTAAAGTCCTTAAAAAATCCTCTTTATAACGTAAATTATATAACGTGGATGTTTCAGAATATGTGTTAGGCATAACCAATGGAAAATACGTAACGAGACCGTGTAAGTTTCGAAACCAAAACGTTGTATTTTTAACGTAACTAGGATTTTGTTAAGTTGAAGGAAATATAACGAAACTATTAGGTTCAAGGCGCTGTTATTGTTCCAAGATGATTAACGTAACAAAGAAACAAGAAAACATAAATCTAACGTAATAACAACTGCCCTTAATTTTACATGTAGAAGTTTATTTAGTTAATTTAGAAGTACTTTTTATGTAAAACTAAGCAAAAACTAAAAATCATGTCAAAAATAATCAATAGCATTGATACCAAAAAAGGTTGGCAAAATACTGGTAAAAACATAAACAAAGTTGCCCGAAGTACGCCACCGGTCCATCATAGTAACAAAATTTATCATCAGAAAGGGTGTTTAAGAAGTTTCATTAAAATCAAAATATACAATTTTAAAATTAAAAGACAATCCCAATTTTAAAAACATTTGCATTTTAAAAATGAGACGTTTTGGAGCTATGATTATATAAAATTTTTGTCTTGCCTTTGGCCAAGAAATCTTTCATTAAGTGATGTCATATCTTTTTTAAATCACCCTGTATATTTTTGCATAGCGTCGATCATTATATTTTTGACATAAATAATTTTTTAACAGTTTGTTTTATGTTTTGTTAAAAAAGGAGGTTCTGGTTAATTGATCGTTGAAAAACTAGGGACAGTAACGTTGGTCAAAACATTTCTTGTCTAATAAAAAGAGCACCATTTTGTGATATATTTATATTCCAGGAGCCACCAATCTAAAGATCCGTGATTAAGCTTACTAAAATTTTTAATAAAAATTAAAAGTTAACTCTTAGATGAATCGGATTTGCTTGAATTATATATCATTAAATTTCCATAATTTTTCTTTCGTCATTACAGATTTTAATTAATCTCATAGATAATTTTGTGCGAAATATTATATTGATAAAAAAAAATCAGGCTGACCAATGATGTTTAGCCGGTAAAATCGCGCATACCTATTTAATGGTGTGATAGGGGGTAAAATATATTCATTATCAGAGAAACCTTTTTTTTTCATTTCATGCGTTTTAATGTTGGCTTTATAAATATCTTGTGTGTTATGTGGTTGAAGATTAAACTGTCATGGATTTTACTTCGTTAAAGACATTTCTTTTGGAGTCATGTCTTTCTTTACCTCTGCAAGGTTTCAATCTGAACCAAAAATCTCTCTTACTTACTTATATAGTAGAAGCCGCTAAAAAGCGAAAAGTCAAAAAAAATAAAAGAATTATAATTTTCATAATAATTTATTATATGATCAACTCAAATTAAAATTTTCCTGTATTTCCCATTTCCCATATTAATTGGTATATAGCTTAAAATGTAAGAAAGCATAGGTAAAAAAAAGATATGACTTCAAAAGAAATTTCTTTAACGAAGTAAATTCCATGACAGTATAATCTTCACCCATATAATAAAATCTGGTATGCGCGATACTTCCGGCAGTTTGTAAGCACGCATACCAAGATATTTATGAATCTAATATTAAAACGTATGAAATAAAAAAAGGTTTTTATGATAATAGATAAATTTTACCCCCTATCATACCATTCAAATAGGTATGCTCGACCTTTCCGGCTAAAAATCATTGGATTTTTTTTAATCAATTTGATATTTTGCACAAAATTATCTATGAAATTAATTAAAATCCTTGATGAAGAAAAAAAAAGGAAATTTAATAATATTTATTTATTTCAAATATTTTTGGCGAATTAAATCCACGCCGAACAAGCAAATCTTATTAGTACGAGTGTTAACTTTTAATTTTTATTAAAAATTTTAGTAAGCTTAATCACGGAGCTTTCAGGATTGGTGGCTCCACGCCGTTTAAGAATGCAGAAAAATGAAATAAGCCAAATACAACTAGATAATTTTTACGGTAATCAGCTCTAAAACTTATACTGAACACTATTGATAAAATGTTTCAACAAATATAAAATGGCCACGTCGGATAAAAACGCCTAAAACAATATCCCAATGTAAGAACATAAAATACTTCGTTTTGGGGCAGTTGAAAACTGCACTCTATTACACTCTAATGTGCTAAAAACCACCGGAGTGGGCTCAAGAAAAAGGATAATAAATCTTGAAAACAAGAAAAAGACGGATTAAGGAACTAAAAGGACCCGTCCTGCCACTTTCCTGGATGTGTGAATTCTTAGTAGCTCAGGTGTGCATTTCCCGAGACACTCAAGAAAATGCGAACTATGAGGTCGAGGCTGCCCTTACTTTAAAATAAAAGATTGACGGTTAGGGTTTAGAATTATATATTTTTTAGGCAATTATTTAACAATGTACCTATAAAATTTGGTAAATAGACAAATTAGAAAGGTAGTCAAACCAATACAAATTAGTGGTAAATTAATAATATGTTGGTTCGTTAGTAAATTAACTTTAATTTAAATAATAAAATATTTATAAGGTTCTTGTTTGTCAGTTATGATAATAACAAAAAAGTTATGATAAAATAATGGTACATAATAGTTACTTAATTATCAAATGTGTATTTTAATCAATATTTTCACTATAATAAGTTTTATTTGAATCAAAAACCTGTTTTAAAAACAAGGAAAAAATGCAGTTCTGACATTTTTATACACCCTGTGTCTTAAAAATGGGGCCTTTTTGGAGCTATTTTTGTCTAAGGAATTATCCATTAAGCAAGCTCTCGGTAATTTAATTAAAATACTTAAAAAATCGTATTTAATTACTACTCAGTAATTGAATTACTTTAATTTAATTACTTTTCGGAAAAGGTAATTGTATTTGGATTATTAATTATTAGGATAATGTTATCGTGATTGGAAATATATTTTCACGAATCCGAAATAACTCAATTACTTTGAAAGTAATTCGATTACTTTTAAAGTAATTAAATTATTTATGAAGTAATTGAGTTACTTAGAAATTAATTCAATTACTCAATAAATAATTGAATTGCCAGGAAAAATTCAATTAACTTTCTGTATGGAAAAACTGCCGGACTTTTGGCCAGGCAGAAAGAGCATCTTAAAACACGACGGGCCGATCATGAAAATATTTAAAGTTCTTGTTTGTCAGTAATAGTAAAAAAAAGTTGTGATAAAATAATGGTACGTAGTAGTCAGTTTATCATTAAAAGGTGTATCAATATTATAACTAACAAGTTTTATTTAAATAAAAAAAAACCTGTATTTTTAATTTAGAAAAAATGCAGTTCTGACATTATTTTACACCCTGTGTCTTAAAAATAAGGCCTTTTTAAAGCTATGACTATAAAACATTGTTTTATTTTTGTCCAATAAATTATCCATTGAGTTTTTATTACTCATAAAGTAATTGAATTACTTAGAAGTTAATTTAATTACCTAATAAATAATTCAATTACTACGAAGAACATATTAATCTTTCTTTATGGAAAAACTACCGGAAATTTGGCCAGCCAGAAAAAGCATCTTAAAACACGTCAGGCCGCTTTGAATCCGGCAAACGCCGCCTCCGCGCCGATTTAGTATTTTATTAATGCTTATCCCCACCATTTGTTTGCCAATTTTTTTGTCGTTTGTTTTCATTTATTATCCACACAAAGATAAGAGTTTTTTTATTATTACAGGTAGTTATAGGTGGTTATTCAAATATTTTTAGAGTAATTTAGTTTTCAAATGTAATTAAGAGAATAAAAAGTAATTAAAAATATAATGAAAATTTAATTATATAACAGCGGTTTAACTACATTACGGTAATTTAATTGCCAAGAGAGAATAAATTAGTTGAAAATTTAAATAGAGTAATTGCTAATATGTTTAATAACTTCTAGTTTTATTGATAATTAAATTACAAACTGCTAGTAATTGGTAATCGTAATTTACTACTATTTAGAAGAGTAATTGTTAATTGTAATTGAATAACTTTTTAAAAGTAATTGCGTCAGCTCTGCCATAAAGCATTTTTCATGTTTTTTAAAACACCCTCTTAATATATATGTATATATAATGTTCCTAATTAAGATCAGTCAAACTGTTAATAAAATAGTTCAATATATTTTTAATTGTATAATACTTTGTGGGGTTTTTTGTCTTTATGACAACTTACGAAGGCTTGTATGAAGCCTATGTTCTAAATACCTTGGGTGCCGGGTTTTTTTATTCTTCTCCTAATCTGTCCTTGTGTGTTTGCTTGAATTTATCTCTAAACTTCGTTATATACTCTAGGTAACGTATATCCCAATATTGGAAATAATAAAACTGATAAAAGATCTTACATTATTTTTATACCAAACACAAAATATTTACTTCTTAACCTTTTACATAATTCTTTATTTAATCTCTCCAGCTACTAAAACTAAACCTATTTAAATTTTCGCCATTTATTTTTGTGGTTATTTGCGTTGGATTTAAATACATATTTTACTATTGGTTACAAATATAAAGAACCTTACTTAGATTTTCTATACACATCGCAAGAAATTTCAATGTTTACCAAGATTTCTTTTCTTATTGCCACAACTTTTAAGTTAGTAAGCTACTTTAAAATGAACGCAAGTCAAATAAAGGTAGTTACGTAGATAAATATATTGTGCAAGTTGAGAAAGTGCCAAGAACTTTAGCCGTTATGCTTTAAAGTCCGCAATAAGTTTTTTTTAGCGTATGGAACTTATAGAGTTTCAGAAAGTTTGTTAAACTAAACGCTAACAGCATTACTTTGTATTACCCTTTTTAGAGTCAACTGACAGATCTTACTATTTACATAGCTTATGCGTAATAAGGTAAGATTAAATACGGTGATAAATAAAATAATAAAATACTTATACCTATTAATAATAAAGAAATTAAAAAGTTAGAAAAATAGTTACCTATTATACAAAGCAAAAAGTTTTTGATTTTAGCTCGAGATTGTGTTGCGTCTCCCGACGCGAAGTGGAGGAAGACCAAGAACTGAGAGTTAAAATCTAATATTATTCCCGTGTATAATCCACTATTTTTTTGTGACGGGAAAAACGACAATTTAATGTTGTATTGTATTGTATTGTATTGTATTCTAATAAACGGGGTCGCTCGGCTCTAGTGTAGCCATCCTTCACTTCGACCTAAAGAGATCTTTTGTGAATACCCTTTGTTGTTTAATGCCCGGTAATTCCTATACATTTAGCAAAGTTCAGGATACTACGCGGTGCAAGCTGAATAATATCTCTAGGAGTAAGATATACCCCTTCGAGGTGTTTAAGCCGTTGTCGGGTCAGTTCTCTGCATTTACAGAGAATGTGTTCCGCAGTTTCGTTTGCTTCATGACAAAACCGACATTGTTCATCCTCAGTCTTTCCCATTTTTTTGAGGTGATACCTCCAAGGGCCATGTCCTGTTATTAGGTCGGTAACCAGTTTAAGTTCATTTTTTTTAAATTCCAGTAGCTTCTTTGTGTACTTAGGTGAATGCGAAATAAATCATTTCGCCTGCCTTTGTCCTGGGATGTTGTTCCAGTAAGTCCCTTTTTGACTTTTTCCCATGTTCTGAGTTCCTCGTAAAGGTGGCCTCTAGTGGTGCCCCAAAAGGGCTCAGGTTCATAGAATGGTCTCTGTGCTCCTTCCTTGGCGAGTTGATCGGCAATTTCATTGCCCTCTACTCCTTCATGTCCTGGTACCCACTCCAGAGTAACTCTGTGGTGTTTTTCCAGTTGGTTTAGAGATTGTCGGCATTCCCAGGCTAGTTTTGAATTAAAAGTGCATGAAGTTAATGCCTTTAAAGCAGCCTGGCTGTCCGATAAAATATATATGGTTGCGCCTCGAAGGACTTTTTTGGCACATTCAGAAGTGCAAATGTCAATTGCATGGATTTTAGCTTAGAAGATGGAGGGAGCTTTGCCGAGAGACTTTGATAGTCTGCATCTAGGTCCAAAGACACCAGCTCCAACCCCTTGTTCCATCTTAGATCAATCAGTGTACCAGACAAGTGAGCCTTTTTCATACTTTGGTGCATTCTCACTCATAGTTTGGCGGTCTTGAATAACCACTTCAAAAGAGCCCTGGAAGTCCTGCACTATAGGCATCATGTCCGTGGGTTTGGTCAGAGCTTCAATCTTGATTTTTTCCAAAATTTTAAGATGACCAGTCAGGTCTCCTGACCTTATATTTTGTGTCTGAATTACTCTGGACGATTTAATGTTAAAAAACATATTATTTTATTCGGTCAAATTAAACCTAAAAAATGGTAGTAAAGCTACAAAAATTCGCATATAGTAAAAAATTGGTAGGAATGTTCGGAGCATCATTATATATGAAATCTGAAAAATCCTCATCGATCCTGTACCTAAAAAAAATTTTCAACATCAAAGGTGACCAAAACAGATTTTTCGCCTTTTTTAGCAAAATGCTAAGTTTTTTGTCAAAAAATTAGTTTTGTCAATGTTTGCCAGCAAACATTTTTGATAATTTATTATATATTAAACTCTTTTCTGTAATATTATCGGCGGTAATACCACGAGTGCTTAAAATTTACCGATAATTTTCATAAAAGCTTGTTATTTATAATTCCACGAGTTGGAAAAACGAGTGGAATTTGTATAACAAGCTTAAATAAAAATTATCCAGTTAATTTTTATAGAAAGAATATTTCTAGAATGAAAAAATATGGGAGTATTATACTACTAAAATGGTTTTTTTTGTCATACAATTTTTTAATTGTATGCAACATAATTAAAATTATAACTGAAATCGTTTTTTAATTGCTTTCTCTATTTCTTTATCGTGTACATGACCAAATCGACTCATTTTTGTCTGTCCGGTAGCGTAGTGGTCAGAGTCGGTCCCCGGGGCATCCGGGTTAAGGCCCCCGGGGAGACATATTTTAGGTAGTATTTATTTAAAATAACTCCTTGGCACTCCCCTTTCTAAAAAGGTGCGGGGAAATAATATTTGATTTTTCGTGTTATTGAGGAATGGACTAAAGAGGGGTTAAACACAAAACCCCAAGGTATCTGGCCCAGGGTTATTTAAATATTATATTTTAAATATATTATAGTAATATTTTAATTGCAAATCCTTCTAGTTTCACAAAGTAAAAAATCGTTTTTGACTGATTTTAACATTTCTAATTGACAATACAAACAAAAAGGTCATTGTTCAGTTTTAAGAAGTAAATACCACGTTGTCTAGGAAACGAAATATCCGCTGAATTGTTTTAATTTTTAACGTGTCTTATGAGAAAATTTATACATAAGTGAAATATTCGTTTAAATTTAAATTATTACACTTTATACTGAGTTTGGATTTATTTTATAATTTTACTTTAATATTATAAATAACGTTGTCACTAGGACTAACTATGCCAAATAACAGATTCCTTAATTAAAGGGTCCACACGTCTTGTCGGATAATCATTGGTGAATGACGATGTTATTAGAGGATTTTATCTTAAAAGGATGACTTTTGAAACAAACTTATAGTTACTTCCCAAGTTTGTAAATATTTTTTTTGGCCATCGTTAATTTTAAGATATTAATTACTTATACAAAATCATTTATTATTACTCCCCAATAATGCTTAATTTTCATTAAAGTAGAGAAGTCCCTGTAGCCGATTTTTTAATTTATCTAGCAATATTTAAAAAATAAATAATTTATTTGATAGAAAAGTATAATATTTTCCAATTTTTTTTTTAAAAGTAGATTTAAAAAGAAAATTAAACAAAAAAGTGACTTTTTTTTTAAAAGGTTTTTGTCGTATTGTAGGTTATAATTTGTTAAAGTATAACGCATCACCTTTTATTTATTTAAGTTAGCTTTACAGTTAAAGATCTATATAATTTTTTGTATATTATAAAATGAAGTAAACTCAAAACATATAATATAGACTTAAAATTTGGACAGTGGGGAAGATTTCGTGGCTTCTATTACAAATTATAAAAATAAAAACAAAATGTTTAATGTTAAAAATTTACTTCAGTTAAACAAAATTCCTTAAATGCTCAGCGGCTTGCAGTAAAACTTTGGTACAAAAATACTTAATACAGGGTGTTTAAAAAAGACGTGCCAATATTTAAATGGTAATTTCTCAGGTTATTTTATAAAAAATAATTCTCATAAACATAGGTCCGAAGAGATGTTTTGGTGGAACTTGTTTTAATAACGATTTTTAAAAGTAATAAAAAATATTTTTTGGCCGCCATTTTTGCAATTTCATAACGTTGTTGGGTAATAAGGGATCCTAACTAAATTAAAATTATTAAGTTTATGGTCGTCATGGGGGCATCTTAACCAAATTTTGTTGACATCGTTAACGGGATAAAAAATAAAAAGCATTTTATTCAAATGTTTATAAATTTATTTCTGTAATAAATAAAAACGCAATAGAATAGTTTTTTTTTTTTATCCCATAAACGAAATTCAAAAAAAAGTTTTTTAGTTTCAAGCCAGGAGCGTTCATTTTTTTGGGGATGAAATAGTCTGACATCATTGAACTTATTTATAATGTTAAACTTATAAGGTCCTCTTATTGCTATAAACAACGCTAGCAAATTTCGTAAAAAGTAACAGAGTGTTGAAATAAACCCTAAAAAACCGATATTTATAAACAACTACCTGTATCTTTAAATATACATTCCCGAACCAATGTTTATAGATTTTTTATGACCTCAGATATCATCTTTTAAGTACTGCTGCGTCTATTTTAAAAAGTCTGTATATTAATAATAGTTTTGAATATACAGTGTGACTATAAAGTAAGATACTTTAAATAAGTTGCATGATTACGAAGTAAGATATTAGGTAATACAATGCACACTGTATTTAAATATCTTTTTAACATAACAAATCAATATTCGAAAAGTTTCTACTTTACGCATGGTTAGTCTTTATTAAATAAAATAGCCATAAACCTAGTTAACTCTTATTTTAATTTAATAAAATATAATAGCTTTTTTGAACCGAAAAGATAAGAAAATTGAATAATACACCCTCTGAATTTAAAATAGGTAGATAAATGACCTTAGAGTCAACGAGAATTCTATTACTTTTTCTTGCGAAAAGTAAATTTATGACAGGGCTATTTCTTAAGAAACTGATTTAAGTAAAAATTGAAAACCCTAAACAATATTGTTTTAAAAGAATTTAAACTGCATGAAATTTAAAATAACCGTAATTATATTTAAATATGAAACCAACAAAAACACATATACTGTGTCACCCATAAAGTCCGCATCAAATGGGAAATTTTTTCCCTAATTACTTTGCTAAATTTTCTTTTTGTTAAAAGTTTTTGCTTTAAAAATTATGCCAAATAATGTATATAAGGATGACAACGTGACCATTTTTAGCTGTCAAAGTTTACATTTTTTCAAAAAATCGCAAAATGAAGCGTTATCTTTGAAAATTTTGAAAAATGGAATAGGGAAAAGCTGCATATTTTTAAATTTTATACCCACATACTAATTTTCAGCTCTTTAGTGCAATTCTTATATTTTTCCAACTTTTTGTAGTTTTCTACTACATGGATTATCCGAATTTATTTAAAATCGTCTTAAATTATTTTTTATATTTAAATTAACTTTTAAATGTAATCCTGATACTTAATAAATTTCTACAAAAATAGAAAATACCCCAATGAAATAAATAGCGTCAAACTTGATGCAAATGTGGTATAATTTTCACAAAAACTGACAAAACACACTTAATTTATGTTTATTATTAATAAGTTACGGACAATGTTATTAAATTATTGTTAATTTAAATACTGGTAATTAAAATGTTTCTTTCGGCAATGGTAAAACAAAACCCCTTTTGCATAAAAATTGATCAAACCCCAATTTTAAAATAAGAATGTAAAAAAAATTTAAAAAATTAAAAAAATTTTGTCACGTAAAAAAAACAGTTCTCAAGAAATTTTTAATTTGTATTATTTTATAATATTTTTTTTTTAAAAACTTTTTAAAAAAAATATTATAAAATAACAAAATAAAAATTTTTTTTTAAACCCCGCTTTACTTACGTGAAAAAAAGTATTTTGTTTAAAATTAATTTTGTTTCAATTGTTGTCATGACACTCTTATTCCTGTGTCGTTAGATCAATCTTAACCAAGGGGAATATTTCTAAAAACCCCCAAAATATATAAATATACAGGGTGTCCTGGTTGAAAATAAAATTTTGTTTTAAAAACCCGGGCCTTTTGGGGTAAATTTAAAAAAGGGGAATTTTTTTAAAAGGTTCAAAAAAAAACGGATGCCTGCAATTTCAAGGGCCGGAAAAGGGGAAATTATAAACGATTTATTATTTAAAATATTAAAAAAAAATTTTAAAGAAACAGGACATATTTTTTTGTCTTTTTTTAAAATATTATTTAAATTTTTAATTTATAAATATATTTTTTAGCTTATAAAATATTTAAAAAAAATATCTTTTTTTTCCCCATAAATAAAAAACCAAATTAACTTTAATCATTTAAAATTTTCCGATCTTCGGGGGGGGGGGGGGGGAAAAAAAAAAAAAAAAAAAAAAAAAAAAAAAAAAAAAAAAAAAAAAAAAAAAAAAAAAAAAAAAAAAAAAAAAAAAAAAAAAAAAAAAAAAAAAAAAATTTATTATTTTTTTTATTTAAATTAAATTTTTTTATTTTTTTTTAAATTTTTATAAATTAATAAAATTTTAAATATATTTTTTTATTAATTTTATAATATATAAAAATATTATTTTAAATTAAAATTAAAAATATATTATAATATTAATTTATTATTTTTTATATTTAAATTATTTAATTTTATTTTTTTTTAATATTTATTAATTTTATTTATTAAATATAATATAAATTATTTATTTATTAAATATGTCCAATTTTGACGTTTGGTTTTGGAAGGGATATAATATGTATTTTTTTTTTTAAAAAAAATAAAACTGCAAACAAAAATTTTTTGATTGAAATTTTACCATACAATTTTTTTAATTAAATTTTACCTTAAAAAAGAAAAAAATCATTTTTTGTTTGTAAGCACATTTAATACTTAAAAGACAAACAAAAAACCCCCCATTTAAAAAAATTATATTCAAATAAAGGCTTGTTTTAAAACCTTTATGTTTTTTTTTTAATTTTTTTTTATTTTTTTTTTAGTTTATAGAAACTAGCCCCCCCCACCATTTTTTCCAAAAAAATTAAAAAAGTGTTTAATATCAAAACTGTAAAAAAGTAAAATATTTTTAAAAAAACAGTGGGGGTGGGGGGTTTTTTCATATAGATAAGAAAAGGTTTTTTTTTGTGTGGTCATCTTTTGGGGGAAAAAAAATTTTAAAATTAAAATTTTAAAAATGGTTTTTTTTTTAAAATTTTTATCTAAATATTATTGATACCGATTATCCCCTTGGTTTTAAATTTTTTTTTTTTTTTTGGAAATTCAAAAGCAATTAAATTTTTTCCCCCTTTTGTTTAGCCTTTTTTTTTTTAAAAAAAACCATTTCTAAGAATTTCTTTTTTTTGGTTTGTTTTCCTTTTTTTTTCAAATCAAAAAATGTTTTTTTTTTGGGGGGTTTTTTAATTTTTTTGGGGTTTTCGGCAAAACTGTTTTTTAAAATTTTTTTTTTTTTGTTTGTCCTTGGGGAAATTTATAAAATATGGCTTTGAAAAAAAAAAAAAAAAGCCATATTATATATGAAATTCTTAAGGGGGGTTTTAAGTTTACATAGGAAAAAAAAAGCCAATTTTTAAATAGTCATAAATACGACAAACCAACAAAAAAATTTTAAAAAACCCCACTAAACCCCAAAAAAAAATACTTTTTTTTTTTAAAATACAAAAAAATTTTGGGGAAAATAAAAAAAAAAAAAAAAAAATTCTTAGAAATGGTTTTTTAAAATTAAAAAAAAAAAAAGGCAATAAACACAAAAAGGAGAAAAAAGAATTTAAGTATGCATTATTGCAACCCCCTTAATTTTAAAATAAAAAAAAAATTAAACAAGATAATCAGTATACAATAATATTTAGATATAAAATTTTAAAAAAACACTCATTTATTAAAAAAATTTTTAAAAAAATCTTTACTAGCCCCAAGTGCCACACACAAAATAAAACAAATTTCTATATCATTTTAAAACCCCCCCCTGCTAAAAAAATATTTTACATTTTTTTTCAATTCTTGATATTAAACTATTTAATTTTTTTTTTGGGGTTTTATAAAAAAAAATAAATAAAATTAAAAAAAAAAATAAAGGGGGAAAAACCGTTTATTGTTAAATAACTGTTTTAAATTTAAAAGGGTTTTTTTGTTTTTTAAATTAAATTGCATTCAAAAAAAAAAATGAGTGTTTTTCGTAAGAAGCCCCTTTTTTTAAAGGAAAATTTTAAAGTTAATATATTGTTTGTTTTAAAAATTTAATCAAAAAAATTTTTATTGAGATTATTTGTTCTTTTAAAAAAAAAAAAATTATATACCTGATGAATTGGGAAACGTCGTAATTTCATAAATTGAACATAAAATAAAATTTTTTTTTTATTGCCCCTTTTCCCCCAAAAAATCCCCAAAATTTGGAAAAAACCTAAAAAAAAACAAGGCAAAGGTCAAAAAATTAACAAATAAACTTTTATATATATATTTTATATATATACCGTATGTCCCAAATTGGTGGAGAATGTATGGGGATCTTGGAAACCGTAATAGAAAATCGGTTAAATAGGAAAAGTTTTACAATTATGTTATGAGCAATCCCGTTTACTAGATGGTTTTATCTATTCAGGTTTTTAAAAAAAATTTAAAAAAAACCGAAACAAAAATTTTGAAAATCGGCCATAATTTTTTTTTAAGTAAAAATTTTTTTAAATCTGTAAAAACTTCTTTAAAAACAACTTTTTTTTTTAGAATAAAACCCTTTCGAGTTTTTAGAATCATCATCAACTTTTTTTTTTATTTGGCCCCATATTGAATTTTGCGCAGCCAAAGAGTGCTTTTTATTCTGAATTTCAACAATGTATAACATGTTATAATTTAAGAGTTTATAACCACATATATTTCAAAAAACAAATATTTTCTCAGTTGGCTGTGATTCCGGCGAACGTCATTTTTTTTGCTGAACAGACATTTTACAGAAATGGGTTTCGCGAACAGAGCTATAACGTTAATACCGTGTTATAACAAAACTACACGTAACAAGTTAAGAAAAAAGTAAAACAAAAAAATGAAAAGTTAAACTAATATACTTAAAAAAAAATGTAACATAACGACCTAAAAATTAAAATGTTGTCCATTTCTCTCAACATATTAACGATATTTTTTTAAATAGTTTTAAATACCCTAAGATTGGTTGACTTAGGTATGTGGAATTCTTTATCAACATCCCTGGCTTAAGACGTTGGATTTTCTTTAAAATGTTGCAGTGCAGCACCTTGTTGTCGATATTCTTCAACGTACTTCTTAGGTCATGGTTTATAAAATTTTCGAATTCAAGTAAATTTGTAACCAGTTTCTGAAAATATGTTAGTTTAGGATGCTGTCCTTCAGGAAAATTGTCGAAATACGTTTGCGCAGCTATATTAACATTTCTATTGCTTTGAAAATACCGTTGCAAAGTATCAAGTTTTTCTTTAAATAATTAACCATTTTACAGAGTTGAAAAAATTGTAATAACGTACCCAAACTAACATGATAATGACGCTAAATGACATTCGCCGGAATCAAGGCCAACTGAGAAAATATTTGTTTTTTGAAGTAGATGAGGTTATAAACTTCTAAACTATAACATGTTATACCTTGTTGAATTAAGGAGAAAAAGCACTATTTGGCTGCAAGAAAATCCAATAAGGCGCCCATATGAAGAAGTAAAGTAGATAATGATTCTAAAAACCCGAAACGTATATGGCCGATTTTCGAAAATGCATGTTTTAGGTTTGTTCAAAATTTATCAAAAACCTGAATAGATAAAGCCATGTCGTAAACGGGACTAGCTTACTAACATAATTGTATAAAAGTTTGTATATCCGAGATTTAATCTTCTTCCAGTGGTGGATGGTTATCGCAGTCACTTCTACTACAAACTCTGCAAGTCGGTGAGCAATAAACGCCACCTTTTTTGAAGCCACATGCTGAACCGCATCTTGTTTTGCAGGAGTAAAGTATGGTTTTTAAGACGTTTTTAGGTGCTGCTGTTTGCGTCATTTTTACTGATTTTAAATAATTTTCTTTTTGCCAACCCTATCCTTAAGAAGGGATTAAAGAATTAATTTTCCATTGCTTGACTTGCAAGTAGACTCCTTTGATATGTTGTTTTCCTGCGTCGTCTGTCGGAGGTAGTGAATCAAGTTGTACACTTTTATCTTTTAACTCTTATGCTATGAAACGTTTGTATCGAAGTTGATTCAAGTTTTTGGAAGTTTTAGCACCATATATTGTGAGTATACCACTTACACCTTCATTGAAAAGTTCTTCATCAGTTTGATTTTCAACGATAAAAGTTACAGCTGCTGTACGGAATTTATAATCAAATTAAAAAATTTTTAAAAAAATTATTTTTTCTTTTTTTATAAAAGGCAAAGGTATATCATATCCAATGAATTCCTGAATAAATAAAAAATGCTCTTTTATAAACTGCTCAACAAAAAGATCGTACATTTTAATTTTTTGACCCATTTTAAACTGCTGTAACTTTTTTAAAAAAATTTAAAATTTTTGAATATTAAACGAAGTTTAAAACCGCGTTTTTTTTCTTTAAGCTGTATTGCATTTAGTTTTAGTAAGATGAATATTATCATAATGTACAGGGTGATCAATAAAGTGCTGCAAAAAAACAAAAAATTCGAGTGGGTCCCATTTCAGTGGTAATTTTTTTTGGTCGTTATAATATGGGTTGTTACCAAGGTCATATCAATATCTCTAGACGTTTATGCCAGTTTTTGAATTAAGGACCTCTGGCTTGCGATACACTTCCAAACGTCAATAATAACGGCGCATTTTTGCTGAATAAGTGTACAGGCACTTAAACAGCATAAATCTATTAACGGTAGGAATCGTTTCGATATATTGACACAAACTTCAACTTGTCCATTTTTAAAACAAAACACACACATATGGTCCCTTTGGCGTTCAATAATTTACCCTATATTTAGGATTTCTTAATCACCTACGTTTCTTGGCCCCATATCAAAAATTATAACCATCGATAATAAATAATCTACATGAAATGAGCTTTCCGAATATGAAACATTCGTTGAAATCCGTCAATCCATTTTTCAGTTATAGCTTTTTAAAGAATTGATTACCAAAATTTGACGTTTAGAAGTGTATCGCAAGCCAGAGGTCCTCAATTAAGAAACTGGCATGAACAACTAGAGATATTGATATGACCTTGGTAACACCCCATATTATAACGACCAAAAAAAAATTACTACTGAAATGGGACACACTCGATTTTTTTGTTTTTTTGCAGCACTCTATTATTGATCACCCCGTACATCGTGATAACATTTATCTTACTAAAACTAAATGCAATACAGCTTAAAGTAGAAGAAACGCAGTTTTAAACTTCGTTTTAGAGATTCAATAAAGTTAATTTTTAAAAAATTTACAGCAGTTTGAAAATGGGTCTTAAAATTAAATGGTACGATCTTTTTGTTGAGCAGTTTATTTCCATACAGACGCGTGCTAGTGCAATTTTAAGGCCCGGGTAACTATTCATCACTTGTAGGGTCCATAGTCATCGCTGAACAATATTGACCAATAGGAAAACTACAACAAATTTATTCAAGTCTACTTAATACTACAAAGTTTAATAAATATAAAATATAAAATAATAAAAAAAAAAAATAAGGCTTATCAGCGGGGGGGTTGTCAATTAGGTGTGGTCCAGTTAACCTTATTATTTTAATTGACTGTTTTTTTTTTTTATTTAGCCGTATCCTAGGCTTTAGGACTTAGGAGGGCCTTTTTAAACAACCTACAAGGGCCCCCCAGGAGACACCCGGATCCCGGTGGGCCAGCACGCGCCATTTTCCATATTTACTTAACATAGTTTTTGTTAAATAAACTTGTTGAAAGGCATTATTTTTTGAGTAGTTAAAAAAAACATTTCTTTATCATCAGGTGCTTAGAATCCACTTACAAGTCCAGCAATGAAAAATTAATTTTTTAATTCCTCCTAAAGAATGGGGTTGGCAAAAATACGAGTATTTAAAACTAGTAAAAATGACGCAACCAGCAGCACCTGAAAACGTCTTAAAAAAATTTTGCTTTCAAAAGGAGGGTTCAGCATGTGGCTGCAGATAAAGTGGCCTTTATTGCTCAGCGGCTCGTATTGTTTGCAGTGAATGTGACGCAAAAACCACCCAAAG
>JAHBCN010014512.1:0-22583 GCA_019359885.1 Listronotus oregonensis
GTGAAGAATTCATTTCTGTAACAAACGATCGTTTTTTTTTAAATTAAATATGTACATAAAGGTAGTCATATAACCAATACCTTCTACTTGAAGTCTTTCACTTTAGTAAATTCACTGGGTCGTAATACTAATAATAAAATAACGCAAGATTAGTAAAAAGAACAATACGGACGTTAAGCATTAGTATAACTGCCAGGCTAAACTGGCGCTGTTACTATCAGCCGAGTTTGTGTATGGCCGATGCGCAGAAGCAAGTTAAGCAAGACTAGAATTGTCGAGAAAAGTAGAGTTTTCGCATAAATCTACTTATTAATAGCACCCGTTACAGCTAAATTTCTTAAAAATTGCTGGTATTGACTATCTCAAAAACTATAACCAATTTGAAAAAACTACGTTTATTTTGTAATTTGGCAGACCTGAATTACCCTAAATTCATTGAAAATTACTTGGCAATAAAAAACTTTTGGAATTTTGTTGGGCGGTGTCATCGATATCTCAAAAACATGTTCTGTGTAATTTCTTTCCCACACGACCATACCACCAGACATCTATAGTACTCCAGTACTTAGGTCTCAGCCTTCGTGAACTGTCCCAAGATAAAAAAAATCTTGGGGATACTTTTAATGACTTGTCCGAAAAATCTTACATTTCAATTATAAGGATTTATAATGTGCACACCAAAAATAAGCCCTAAATGTTCAAACCACAAACTGTAATTTCCTTAATTCTCATAAAGCTAAACTTTCTAAAATCGGGAGGTCAAATCTCCACTCTTTTAGTTTACTTAAAACAATGAAAAAGTGCATCACATATTCACATAAAAAATACTCAACCAATGTTACTTAAATACTATCGTAAAACTAAGAATGTATTAGTGAAAATGTTTTTAAAATAATTTTAATGAGTATTATATCGAGAATAAATAAATCTTCATTATGACAAAATAATGAAAATATTAAATCAATCAAATTGGCCTTCCTATGAGTCCGTTTTTCGTAAGGTCAAAATGTTCCTAAGAAGGCCAAAAATAAAATTACCTTTTCTATGACAGCAATTTTTGATTTAACAAAATATTTAAATAAAATTATTAAAAGCATAATTATAGTAAAATTAAAGAAATACTTGGCTTTTGTCACCATAAATAAATTATAGCAATAAGCCCCATTGTGTAAGGTCCGAACCTTATCAAGGGGCCATAAAGGGAAGGGTCGGCTTGAGAATGAGATTAAAATAAATTTTAAATGAAACTTACTAATTGAATAAAGAATAATATTTTATTGGTTAATAAGTACCGAAAACGAGTTTAATAAAATTTAAGCTAGACACATAAATAAAACTAATATTAGAATGGGAGCATAAAATAAAATACAAAAATTTGCTAATTTATTCTAACTTACTCTAAATTAAGTTCGGTTTCACTATCACTATCATTGTCTAAACTTATTATTAATGGCTGAACATTAGTATTCATAGGCACATAAGAATTTTCCACCTTTATAACATGCTGTATGGAGTTTTCCCAACTATCAGCAGTAATATCATTTACTACACTTTTTATTAATTCCACTACAGATGTATTTAATGTTTGGAAAGTATTATTTCTTCGAACATTCGATTTTAATTTATGCTATATATGTTCAATCGGGTTAAAAACACAATAGTACGGAAGTAGACGCAACACTGTATGTCCATTTTCCATTGCGAGTTTATCACACAAATATTCTTTATTTATTTTAAAAGCTTTTAATACTTCTAAAAGGTCTCGTTTGTGTAAGTCTCTTCAAAATATATATTATTATCTAACATAAAATTTTTAATTTCTGCTTTAGTACTATTGGAACTAGGCAACTTGACTACGTGACGACTGTGATAACTAGCATTATCCACATTAATAACACTATTTATAAGAAGCCGGTATTCAAACCAATTATCAAACAGTTTGCGTCAGTGTCTTGGTGGTAATCCAGAAAGAATCTGCTAAATATAAATTATTTGTCGATTTTCATCCTATATTGTCTAATAGCAATTAAAAATCGATAACGCCATTCCGTAAACGTTGAGATTCCATTATTGCTTGACGTTTATTTATTGTCTTATACTTAAAACCCATTTTTAAGTAAAATGTTTCCTTAAGCTAGATGCGTTACAAAAATATTTGTTTCGTCTTTAATGAGTCTTTTCTTAGAAAACAAAAGTAGGTATTGTTTGTCCTTCATACATTTCATAATTTTTCTTCTTAATAGATCCAAATCACTTTCATCCACATTTCAAGGAGCCGGAGTCATTTCGCTTTTATAAGGTCACGAAAATCCTAACTTAGCACAAATTTTGTCAACGCAGTTAACTCGTAAACAGCTTAATAAGAACTGAAATTATGAACTCAATTTTCCACTTATTCATTTAGACCTAGAAATAAAATGCTCACATTAAATCACCCTATAGGTGCCAAATATAACAAAATTCACGAATAATAAGTCACTGTTTTAATGTCTAGGATATAAAACAAGTAATTAAAGATAAACAGACTTAAAACCATAAAACTTTAGTTAAGGCTATTATATTATATTTAGATATTTGGGAAAGGGGGAAATTAAATTTCAAATTCCCTTGACCAAAATTACAGTTTTCGGCTAGTTTATGACCCAAAAGATAATTAATTTTATTGCCGTCAAAAATTCAACGAAATATTCCCTGCATACACTTTACCAGAGATATTGATAAAAACATACATTGTTTTACTTTTCTCTATAAGTATTTTTAACAATGCAATGAACTAAATTTTTAAATTTTTGAGAATCTTTAGATGTTCCTAGTAGGGCCATTTCCAGTGTCCTAGACCAAGGGCCCCTCTCATTTACAAATTTTTGTTTGGCCTTGAAGGCAATATTTTTCTCTCTAGTACCATAGCAAATCATTTGCAGAAAAACATAAAAGAAAATAATATTTTACTTATTTGAAAAATTAGGTTTTTCTGTCGTCGTTTGGCAACAACTACGACTTTTTATTATTTGCCTTGAAATAGCTTGTCCTTTTGTCCACCCTCCTTATTACAAATATCTTTGTTCTGGATTAACTTTAAAAATAAAAAGAAAAAAACAAATAAGATTAAATCACACAATTATTATTATTAGCTTAAATTTAAAGATATATTAAAATTTTTATTCTTTAGTAAGCTATTTTGACTACAATTTTATTACTTTTTTTAGAAAAACATGGAACAATTTATTTATTGGAAGAGTATAAAAACCAATGATTTAAGAATAGCGACATTTGATGATACCACCATACATCTGACTGATTATACTAAAACAAAAAGGCGTTATACATCCAAACACACATTTGTTTTGGACGCAAAAACACAAAAATTAAAAAATGCGTGGAAACAAGAAATTGAGGAAATTTTATGGAAGCAACTGAAGAAGGCCAAAGGTTTGTATAACAGATTCAATTTAAATGAAATAGGATAAATTTTACAGATATTTCCTTTTCAATATCTTTTACACATCTTTTATCTTAGAGATTATTTGGTTATTTTTTTTTTTTTTTGTAATTTTTTACTTATCGGGCCCACGGCCGATTTTATTGAGATTTTGTATAGAGGTTTTTATTTGGGGCGCTAATTTCTAAAGTCAAATTTTGTGGGAAACTTCCATTTTTTTAGTTATAACGCCTTACTTGGACCTAACCCCAAAAATGCGCAAACTTTCCCAAAATGCCTCCGTCTTTAAGTTGGTTACATCTAAACTGAATGATTTTATTATAGAACACCTATAATTTTAAGGATAAACTTTTTTTACTATTATTTACTCATTAATGTTACTAAAAAAATTCTTTTATATTAAACAAAAAATTAACCAATGTTTAATTTTCAAAAAATTTTGTCGCCATTAAATTTTATTGCATAAAATATACAACCCAGAAACTTGAAAAGGTGGGGAAATTGCCTAAAAATGCATAAATATGCAAAAAAGTTAATTTTTAAGGATTTTGGTGCATTTTTCAAAGGTTTTTTTAAGATGTTCAATTAAAAAACAAAATATTTTGTATTTTTTATCTAAGTATAATACAAGATTTAGTATACATATTGGGTTATTAAGGATCTTTTTGGACCGTTTTGACTGCATAATTGCATTGAAAAGTGCATAATTGCCACCCGTTTAAAAAAAATATTTACCAACTGCTCTAAAAGGCATAAATAATCGTCCAAATTTTATACTCGGGAGTTTTTAGGGGTGCTGATTACGAATTTAAAAAGAATATCAAAAAAATTTAAATGACTAACTACAGTGGCGCGATATTCAAATTTTAAAGTACATTTTTTTTACTCTTTTCTCATTAAAACGCATAAATAACAACAAAAAATAAATTTACTAATTTTTTTATTTTTTCTGCATTTTCGCCCTCTCTGCCCCTTTATATTTTTATTTTTAACGCGTTGGCATTAAATGTTAAAACTAATGTAATGAAAAGTTTAAAAAAAATATGTATAAAAAAAAATTACTTTTCTTATTTTTTTTTTTTTAATTTCAAACCTACACAAAATAGCTTCTTTCGTAATTATTTTTTTAAAGTTAAATTTTAAAGAAAAAAATATTTACTTACACTAAAATTTAATGCCAACGTGTTAAAATTAAAATAAGAAAGGGGGGAGGTATGCAAAAAATAATAAAAAATTGAAGTATACATAAAAAATGTTATATTTTTTTATGCAAATTTTGAAAAAAATTAAAAAAAATGTGCTTTAAATTTGAATTTGACGCATTATCAGTCAGCCATTTCACATTTTTCGATTTTCTCTTCAACTTTGTAATTAATAAGCGACCTCAAAACCCCTTTTATTACAAAATTTGGACGAATTTATGCGTTTTAGACCAACTGCTAACAATTTTTTTAAAGGGGTGCAAACTTTTCGATGCAATTATGCAGTCAAAACGGTCCATAAAAGATCCTAAATGACCCAATATGTCACTAGAATCATGTTCTATACTAAAATATTTTATTACAATTTACTTTTTTTATCGAATTTCTTTGAAAAACTTTTAGGCACTCTCTTCACCTTTTCGAGTGTCCGGTTTATGATTTTTCGATTTTTCGTAACTTACATATAATATATTCTAAGCAATAAAACCTAATGGAGATAAAATTTCTTAAAACCATTCTTTTTTCATTATTTTGGTCGCCTAGCATAAATTTTTATTTTTAGAAAATACCTTAAAGGAATACCAGAGTGGAAAGAAAGTGGCAAATAAAGCAAATCGCAACAGGGTTAAATCTACAGGTAATAAGTCACCGTCAATCTTCACTTCTAATGTATTTTACTTATATAAGTAATTTCAGGGTCTTCCGTCTTCTATATTGAGTAAACCTGCCAAAATCTTGCCAATTTAGTTCATAAGTTAGCTTAGGTTCACACAAACACTTTCAACACCGTAAAAGCAAAACAAAATACACCTTTTTAAAAGAAGGACCATCGTTATAGTAAGCTATGACCAAATAAATGAAAAAAAAATATATGGAATAAATCTACTTGTTATGATCAAGAAAACGGTAACTATATTTTAAAGTACACTTCGTATATTATATTTATCTAGAATTTGATTGTTAACATCTTATACTAGTTTACAAATTTATATTTATTATGTGTCTTCAAGACTAAAGATATACCATAAAATTCCATGTAAATTTTGATACATTGAAATATTGGCTCCCCTATTGAATTTACAACAAAATTGTATTGGACTATTTTGAAGATGTTGATAAGATTAGCTCACATACTAAATTTCGTTTTTTTTTTTTTCTAATAAGGCAATTAAAAGTTATTTAAGAAAAATTATTTTTAAATCGTTGCATACCTGCTGTAATAAATAAAATGTCTTGTCAACTTTCAAATTCACGTTTTACTTTGTATTAATTATTTCAACATGGTTTACAGTATTAAAGAGAAAATAATGGTTGTAATCATTTAATAAATATAAGTAATTACATTGAACTACAAAATGAGATTTTTACATAATTGAACAGTTTTATAGAAAGGTGAAAACACTTAAAAACTGTCTAAAAATACGTTTTAACACAACACATTGAAAATAAAAGCTAATGTTTTTTAATTAGATGCTCAAACAGACCTCCGTTTACTGGTAAGCAATATCCTAAACGGTTATAAAATTCAGTTCCTACATTATGAAGTTGAAATGCCGATAGACGTTCGCACGCCGCTAAAATTGAAACTTTTAATTCTTCTAAATTTTGATAACTCAAATTTGTATAAATAACATTTTTGATATGACCACAAAGGAAGAAGTCGTTTGGCGAAAAATCAGGAGACCTAGCTGGCCAATTTATGGTGTAATTTGGTCCTATAGTGAGTCCATAGGCCTTTTCATCACATTTTTTTTGTGCGCATGCGTCAGTATCCGCCATTTTTTTCGTACTGTTTTTTGTAAACAAGCATATAAAAGGGCCTGTAAACACATAATTAAAATAAAAAAATACTAAAGAAAGTATAGTTATTGAAGAAAAGAAATACGAAAATAAAGAAAAAAGTACCTTAATTAGCAAATAGGTTTTTTTAATCGATTATTATAATGATATCAGTACAAAAAGGAACGAAGAAGCGGTGTTATTATGGAGTATGTAAGAGTGATACACACTATAAATCATTTAAATACAATACAATTTAATCAATATAACAATTGTATATATGTGTAGGCCTAATTAGAATAAAATTATAGATACTTTTTGTATAGTAAAGAAGTAATGATGCCTAACCTCTCAATCAGCTTACTTCTTTTTTCTTTTTAAAGACGTCCATGACATTTAAGCTACCTTTTAATTGCGAACAATTATGGGCTTCAACTGAATTATAAATCAGTGAAGCACCATCAACGATTTTTTCCAGTAAATTATTTAATTGGGGAGATAATACTGCATTCCCAGCCATTGTCGATCAAAACAGTACGAAACTTTTGAATTGCCGCTATTTCAACATGGCGACTGCGCTTGCGCTTGTCGCATGATGAAAAGGCCTATTGAAAACATTTTGAACATATTCCCCTACTTCTCGTGAATTGTGTGCAGGACAACCATCCATTCGAAACCAAATATCTTGATTGTCAGGTGCAAGTTCTTCCAATGCCGGCCCCACTTGATTTTGTAATAGTTCTTAAAAAGTTTCTGTTCCTAAATTGTGAATCAAGATATACATAGAGTACAAATCTGTGTTCATTTTCTTTGCTTCAGTATCTGATGTTTTAAACGTTTGGTTCATTGTTTAATGCAAAGGTGCATTCGTCACTAAAACAAATATTGCGTAAGAAGTCCTAACGTTATTCGCTATTTCCATAACTTCAAAACAAAAATCTGCTCTTCGGATCTCATCGCCTTCCCTTAACTCCTGATGTCTTTGATATTTGTACGGATGATATTCATATTTCTTTAATTTGCGTAGTACTGTGCTGTAATCCTTCCTACAACTTTGAAAAGAAGCCTGGTGCTAATTCCTTTATTTTCTTCTACATGAAGTAAAACATCTCAATCGGCATTGTTTTCTTGAGCTCTTCCATCGAGTACATTATTATTTCGCTCTAAGCAGTTGCATTTATTAATAACAGTACCTTTTTTCTTAAACTTATGAACAATATTTTAAACTGTTGTCTTACTTGGAATGTGTCTAAGGAAAAAACGTAGAGAACATGTCGGATACTCTTCGATAACTATTTTCCATGTATTACCATTTGATCATTGTTATTTTCTCTTTAATACTGTAAAACATTTTAAAATAACTAATACAAATTAAAACGTGATTAAAAAGTTGACAAGACATTTTATTTATTACTGGTGGATTAATTAAGCTATGTAGCAGGTATGCAACGATTTTACAAATAGTTTTTTTTTCTTATCAGAAAAAAAAAGAAATTTAGAATATGAGCTAATCTTATCAACGTCTTCAAAATAGTCTAATACAATTTTGTTGTAAATTCAATAGGGGATTTCCTACTGCTAGTTTGGCGATGCACCACCCGGTATAAACTAACTAACATAGAAAATGCAACACCGAGTAAATTTGAGCACACTTTTATACTTTATAGGTTTACTGAATAAAAAATTAATAGAAAGTGATTAAATTTTAAATTTAAAATTTCGCAAAATAGCTGAGATATCCCACCTTAATGTTAAAATGTGTTGAAGCTCCTCTCTTTGCTACACATTCCTTAATTCGTCACAGCATTAATTCGATTAGGTGATTAATGTCTTCTTGGTGTATTGTATCCCAGGCCATCTAAATTTGGTTTCGTAGCGCCTTTAATGTTTATGGAGGGTGCGGTGAATTTTGCAGCTTTCTTTCCATCATTTCCCAAACATGTTCGATAGGGGAAAGTCTGGAGATCGAGGAGGCCACTGAAGCAAATTTATATCGGACGCTGCTAACAAGTCTAAACCAACATGTGCGACATAAAGTGTGCATTGTCCTGCTGACATGATCTCGCAATGTTTCCAAAAAGATGTGGTTACACTGGGCAGTCCTGCTACCTGGAATGAACACTAATCGTGACCTGCCGTCGTAAGCAATGACACCCGATACCATAATACCCACAGTATGATGAATATGCCATTAGATGGACGTTTTGTTTTTTACCACGTCTCCTCCTTACTCTTGCACGGTCATCAGGTGTGCCCAAACAGAATCTGGACTCATTGCTGAATACGATTGAGCTTCATTCCATACTCTATACCAATCATTGCCGACGATGGTCTGGGATCAGAGGTAGTACAAGATGGGGACGGTATGAAAACAGTCCAAAAGACCTTATTTGGCCATAAACTGTCCTCATTGTTATTGCCATGCCAACAGCATCAAACCACTGGTTCGCAACTGCCCTTGTTGAAGAGAATTGATCTCTCAGTGCTAGTTGCCACAAATAACGATCTTGTCGCTCTGTATTTTGTCTTTAGCGTCCAGTACCTCTAACTCGTCGATTTCGGCCTTCTTGGAACCCGCTCAACAACATCTCATTACTGTAGCTTCGTTTCGATTTACCCGATTAGCGAGTTCTCTAAAAGAAAATCCGGTTTCCCGATTATCCGACCTCTCTTAAACTCGGAAAGTTAAGTAAAATTGGCGCGTCTGCAAACTGTAGGCCTGATAATACAATGAAAGAAATAGAACCAAACAAATTCAACACAGAAAAATCACAGAATATTAAGTAAATATGTTCATATTGTTCGGATCCTGATATAACAGAAAATGCCTTTTCAAAAAAAGTACGACTAGAAATGCCTTCACAATTTGATAAGCGTATACTTCCATGATAACAATATGTTTACAAGTTTTTATCAAAATTTAATATATAATTCTGAATGTTGCATTTTCGATGTCACAGTATATTATTTCTCATTTCCATAACGTCCACTGCCATATACAGGGTGTCTGAAGTGGTCCTGTCAATAACTTGGGAAATGTAGATTGTACAATTTAAAAACATTTACCTAAGTCCAGAATTTTATATACTCGAAGGGTAGTAGAACCTTCTGGTCCTTCACCAAAAGTGTCTTTATCTATAAACACAACTCTTTCACCTAAATCTATGATTCCACAGAAAATTGTTTGTATTTTTTCGTGGAAAATTAGAAAAACTATTGTTATTATCCATGAAATAGATAAATTACAGGTGTTTTTAAAAAAAAAACGTTTTTGGTAACGTAGTTAGTTAAGAGATAGTTACCCCTTAGGTAATTTACAAACTTTTCGTCATCGCACAAACACATATCAAATTTGGCAGACCCGACCGGTTTTTGGAATAACGATTTTATTTCAAAATTTACTTTTTCACAAAAACAAGAGAAGGGGTAAATTATTTTTTTCTTTAATTTATTTTTGATATTTATTCTTCTTAAAGACTGAATCTAATGTTTAAACATCAACAGGCAAATTGTACGTGATAAAGATCAAGGAAAATTTGTCAACATAGGTTCGTCTGTGATATCCCTTATTTTTGACCTTTTTTTGTCAGATGGCTGTGCTTCGAGTTGGTTATAGCAGGCTTCCTCGGTGGTTAACCCCACTTCGTGATATAGTATTATAAATAAAGTAATGGTGGATCTGTGTTATAAGATGTCTTTGCCTTACACCTATTTGTTTTTAGAGGATTTTGCAGATTTTTACTGTAACACCTGATATATTTTTTAATTATAGTTATAAATGCCTGACAAATAAATAATGTTTTTAAATTTATTTTGAAAAATTTATTGCTTTATTCTGTTTAACTTTATTAAAAATAACCTTGCTATAAATTTTAAATACATTAATGATATATTGGGTTGTTTTTATTTGGATTATAGTTATCCGATCTGCTAATTAATTATATATTGCTAATCCTATGAGATATCAAGTAAGTTTGGTCTAGCGTTTTTTTTTTTGTTTCATCACATGTCTAATATAATACATATAGGAAAATAAGATAAAAATATTCAGAAAAAAATACAAAATAAAACGAAAAGTATATTTTTTTTTATGTACCTCTGTGTGTGTACATGTGTGTTTCTATGCATAATTTTTCGTTTTACGGTAACAAGAGTCGGCGAAATCCCAATCAAATCAAAGTTTTACCGGATATCATTTTAAGAGATTTTATTTTTAACAGGTTATTATGAGATATGTCATTTTTGACAATAATTTGACTAGCTGGTAGGTTTAAAGTGATGGACTTTTTAGCTCTCACTGCACCGCTCGGATATTGTGGCTCAACACTATTTATATTTCTCCCAATAGGATCGGACTTCTAATGAATCCGATACCAGTTGTGCTCATGTGCTACTGGACACGAGCACAAAGTTTCTGATGTGTCCGGTGCCATGTCTCTGGAGAGACCGAACAAAACGATTAGATCCATATCTCTTCCGAGTCAATGCCTGGTAGCTACCAGGTACTTGTTACAGGAACAGAATGTTATTCTGAGGCTGCATCTCCGGTTTATCCGAAAACCATCGCTTCAGTTAGCCAGAATTTTCAAAAGAGGCGGTTCTGTCGACTTTGTTTTTCAAACCTTCTAACACTATTGTCGGGTGGTTATCCTTTCTGAAATAACGAGGTGATTTAGGACTTAGAAAGGTTTACCCTTTCGATCAGGTCACTTTGTCTTTTTATCTTGAGTCACCCTAAAAATGTTCATAAGAACCTGCAACTTTTTATATAAACTTTTGTCTCTTTCTATTGATAGGAATAATAGTTAAGGCGAGCTGCGCATTGAGTACTAGAACCAACTCCCTGTATCTCAGAGCACCGTTTGAACACCTGATTAAGGCACAGGATGTTCACTCATCAGCAAGGTATGCTAACACCTTGAGCTAAAGCCTTGTGTTTATCTTAGCTTCGGATCCCGTTCCATACGGTGGAAACAAGAGTTGCCGATAACCAGCAACTCTAGCGCATGTTTCAAAAGATCCTATTGGGCCCAACCCCAACGACGATGTGTGAACACAGCGGTTGGGTGACTGAAGCTAAGTTGACAAAACCTATTTTAGGGAATGAAGAGACTTTGTATTTCGTGCAAATTTTTAGTAAAAAATCCTAGCAAAGCGCTTTCGGTAAAACCATTATCAGTGCTATCTACAAGCAAGAAATTAACTTTAAAAGAAAGATTGAAAAATTTTGTTAGAATATTTTAAGGGAAATTTTCAAAAAAACCGTATTTTAGTGAATTTTTTGAAATTTTAAATTCATTTTACGTGAAATTAAATATTAAATACAGTAAATCAATGTGAAGTGATGAATTTAGTAGACTTGGTATGGAAAAGAAAAAGCAAAAGAAAAGTTAAAAACTTACTCGTCGTCAAGCAGGAGCCGCAGCAAATTTGAGCCAACAAAACATGTAGAGGGCTTCAATAAAATATCACATTATTACACAAATTAAAATAAAAATAAGAGTTTCATATGATTACACAAATTAAAATACAAAATTTTATTTTAATTTGTGTAATAATGTGATATTTTATTGAAGCCCTCTACATGTTTTGTTGGCTCAAATTTGCTACGGCTCCTGCTTGACGACGAGTAAGTTTTGAACTTTTCTTTTCTTTTCCATACCAAGTCTACTAAATTCATCACTTCACATTTATTTACTATATTTAATGTTTAATTTCACGTAAAATAAATTTAAAAAAATTCACTAAATACGGTTTTTTTTGAAAATTTCCCTTAAAATATTCTAACAAAATTTTTCAATCTTTCTTTTAAAGTTCATTTCTTGCTTGTAGATAGCACTAATGATGGTTTTACCGAAAGCGCTCTGCTAGAATTTTTTACTAAAAATTTGCACGAAATACAACGTCTCTTCATTCCCTAAATTCTTACGTGCACACAGCCACAACCAAGTTTCAAAACCTATTTTGACAAATGGCATTTTTAAACAGTATTATTTTGACAGTAAAACGTTCGGCAAGTGTTTTTGTTGGAAAGTGTCATGTTTTTCAAAACACATTTTGATATTATTAAATTCAGCATCTTAACTGGGTAAACTTTTCTTAAACTAACAAGAAAATACAAAACTAACAAAAAAAGCCAATCATTTTGCACAAGGATGACGAAAAGTTTGGTTATTACCAACAGGGTTCCCACGGTTTCCTAATTTAATTTTCTTTCAGGTTCCTGTTATTATTTATCTTTTTATATTTATTGTTATTTTATTAGTGTGTAAACTTTATATTTTATTATAAAATAAATATTTAAACATACTGATATGTTTTATTTTTAATACTTCCCAAAAATCCTTTAATGTTACTCAAAAATCTGCAACATCCCTTTAATTGCAATAGGACTTCTCCTTTTTTTAAAGGACACTAATAAAAGTCAAACACTACACTATCCTTATGTTTCCCAATGTTACACTACCTGAAAACCATTTCTCACGTCTGAAGAGTGACTTTTTCCATAATACTTCTTTATTCTTAAGATGAATTTGCCCTATTAATGATACTATTTTCACAAAAAATGCATTCTTCTTTTAAATATATATATATATAATATATATATATATATATATATATATATATATATATATATATATATATATATATATATATTATTATTTTATATATATATATATATATATATATATATATATATATATATATATATATATATATATATATATATATATATATATATTTGATATTGTGTATTAACCAAATTAATGATAAACTTTTTATCAATAATTACCCATATGTTTTTTACGATTTAAACAAAACAATCTTTAAAAAAAAGTAGGTTAGTTACAACAATTACGAATAAATATCAGTATATACGGTCCTAGTATTATCCAGTCCTACCAATCGTAAAAATTTTAAATAGAAAATGTTGAAAATTACTTTCGAGAATTCAAATTTTTGATGCACAGGAATATTAAGCGACATAGGGTATTTTTTCAATTACCGCACAAAAGCGCATTATGCCGTACAATGCTCAACATTGAGTGTTTCAACTACAGTCCTACCAATCGTAAAAATTTTGAATAGAAAATGTTGAAAATGACTGTCGAGAATTCAATTTTTTTATGCACAGGAATATTAAGCGACATTGGGTATTTTTTTTTTAATTACCGCACAAAAGCGCATTATGCCGTACAATGCTCAACATTGAGTGTTTCAACTACAGTCCTACCAATCGTAAAAATTTTGAATAGAAAATGTCGAAAAGGACATTTATTAAGCGACATTGGATGTATTTACATTACCGCACAAAAGCGCATTATGCCGCACAATGCTCAACATTGAGTGTTTCTACTACCGCCCTGCCTCGCATAATTGGTCTTGACTGTTTACATCAAAATGGTTTTCATCAATCAAAAAAACTTACATCAAAATGGTTTTCACAACAATAATAGGTATGTCCTTTGGGCATTTTCTCAATACCTACAGCAGCACACCAGGCTTTTCTCCTATCGCCTTGTTTTTGAAGAGAAAAGAATATTTTTGAAGATCCTAAACTCGGCCGGCTTCTGGTTTCGCAAATAATACCAATACACTTTTTTTCATTTTGAATAAAATAACGGAAATTTACTTGTAAAAAGGGTTCATATTAAGGAAAGTTTGGCGATAATAATAACTATAGTAATAAATTGGAATATTTGGAAAGAACACACACTATTTAAAAACTAGATATTATTAATAAATATTAGAGGTTACAGGTTATACAGGTTGACATTGACAATATGACAATTGACAGGAAACGCCAACTTTGTAGATGTTGCGCATATCGATATTTGATGACAGGCGTATCGAATAACAAAAAGCTGACAACAAAGCAGAAATTCCACCAATAGAAAATTTAAGGCCGTGACGTCACGGGCCTACAAAATTCAAACCTAAAATTGATTTTTAAGGCGTTTCCGGAGGCCAAAAAAATCGGGAAAAAATATTTTTGGCCTTTATTTTCATGTGGCTTTGCAATAAGCTAATAAAAAAAAATCATGAAAAACGCCTATTTAATGCTTGCTAATGCGCACTGTGCTCTTTAGTTGAAAAACACCCATTCTTGGCACGGTGCGCTATGGAAACGATATCTGACGGCTGCCTACAATCATGCTGGAAAGCCGCGAAAGGGGTGTAAGATTATTTATAGAATTTATTTTTTTAGTAAATAAATATATATATATATATATATATATATATATATATATATATATATATATATATATATATATATATATATATATTATATATATATAAATATATATATATATATATATATATATATATATATATATATATATATATATATATATATATATATATATATATATATATATATATATATATATATATATATATATATATATATATATATATAAACCTGGTCAGCACTGTAAAGAACTGTTGCATAACATTAAAAATGTCAAGATAACTTCTGGTTAAATCATCCTGGTGAAAATCGACGTAATTTTAGAAAGGTTTATGCAATTTTAAGATTATGTCAGTGGAGCGTTATAACTTAAAAACTAGCGGGCTTCGACAAAAATCGACATTTGGCCCGATAAGTAAAAAATCACCTGACAAACTTACGTGCATAGGGCTTTTCCAATATACTTATTACTTAGTCTATTGAAAAAAAACCTTTTTCTTTTTAAAATTCGCAAATCACTAAACAAACTTCAGAAAAAGACAGAAACAAACGGTATACCTCAAGAAACGAGTAAGTTTTTCTTCTTGTTACATCAAGTTTAAAAGTTGTTTGGCTAAGCCCTAAGCCCAAAAGTCGTTCGGCTGAGCGGAAAATTTGAATTCAACACCTTTTGTCTGGGTAAATATTTTCATCCAATTGTTTACATTTAAACCAAGCATGATTTAACGAAGATTTAACCACAACGAGGGCTGTAATCGATTCAGCTGTCCCCACCATACATTTCGCTCCCTGTCAATACTGATGTCGTATGCGACACTGTATTTGAGATTGGGAAATAGACTTCGATATACAATAAAATGTTTTTAATTCAAAGCTCTAAATAAAACGAAGACCCAAAATTCTTCACGAATCACTCGGTATATGAAGGAGAAACATTTGCTTTAAAAAAAAAATTGAAATGTGCTAAAAACTGTAATTTTTTTGATGCTTGCCCAGTCCTTTAGGAAAAAATCGGCCATTTAAAAGCAAATTCTCTGTTGGTATTTTTTCGTGAATTTGATCAAATTTTAGTGTCAAATCAAAATTATGCAAATTTAGCCATGTGGCAATTTAACTATAGCAAGTTAATTTTGTTTTACTTACTAAACAATTTTCTTATGCATATATATTACTTACCTCTAATTATAAAAAAAAAGTGTTGATATTTTTAAAAAATTTGGGATTTGACCATTAAATGCGATCAATTTTACAAAAGAAAATAGAGGATTTGCCTAAAAAATTAGGCCATTTTCGCAAATTTTAAAATGTTTTTTTTTTTATTTTAAAATCTTTTCCTTGAAGAAAATATCATCTGGTATACAGTGTCCCGTTTTTTATAAATACACCCTGATATCTTAGTTGTTAACAATGCGATTTTCTTTAAATTTTTGTGGTGATTGTATGTAAGAAAAATGAAGTATTTGGCGTCGTGAACACTTTAATTTACCATTGGCGTGCGGTCTTGGGAGAAAAAAACCAACTGATTTTTTGGGAAAGGTATATTAGGGCTTATTTTAAATAGATTTTTCTGTCAGATTTAAAATCAGCATCCCCAAAAACCTCTTTATTTATATTTTCAAAATCTCAAAAGCTGATTTTAGCAGAAAAAAAAATATTTATTTATTTTGTCACTTATTAAATAAATCCTTTATTTAAAACTATTATATTAAAATTACAAATTAAATTATTTTAGCTTTTTGTATTTTCAATATATCTACCTTTTAAAACAATACACCTTCAAAAATTCTTAATTCGTAATTTCTTGAGTGACCAAAACTAATTTTTTCTTGTAGTTTCCTGTCAGGAAATCCATTCCCCAATTTTAACAAAAGTAAATGTACCTTTAGGAAGAATTGTTGAAATGTGTATTGTTTTAAAGTAGTAATGTCACAAATACAGAAAACTAAAAAAAAATGTTAGTATTTGTAATTTTGATACAATAGTTTAAAATAAAGGATTTATTAGGAAAGTGACAAAATTAAGGAAAAAAATCTGCCAAAATCAGCTGTTGGATTTTGAAAATATAAATTAAGGGGTTTTTAAGGATGCTGATTTTAAATCTGACAGAAAAAGTTATTTAAAATAAGCCCTATTATACCTTTTCTAAAAAGTCGAGTCTTTTTTATCCCTCAAGACGGCATGCTAGTGGTAAATAAAAGTGTTCACCACGCCAAATACTTCATTTTTCTAACATACAACACAAACAAAATTTAAAGAAAATCGCATCATTAATATCTGAGATATCAGGGTGTATTCAAGAAAAGCGGACACACTGTATATTTAATGCGGGTCCTATGTCTCTTTTAAGAAAAAAATTTTGAAAATACTAGAGTCTTATAAAAAAAATCGATATAGCCCACAATCAGAGTACACAATTCGTTTACCTTAAGTTTTTTTTTACGTTAATTTAAAAAATAAGATAAATAAAATGATTAAATTCAATTATTAAAGTTGTTTACTTAATGAGTAATCTACAACAATACTTTAGATATAATTTTCAAAGGTATTAAAATATTATCTTCTAATACCTGATAAGGACAATGATAAACGAGGTAATAAAATCTTGGGTAAATTTTAAGGTCAGAGATAGGTAGACTTCGTGTTAATTTTGTTTTCCTACAGTTGAATAACTCTTGTTAAAATACCCTAAACCTCAAAGACAGTAACATGGTTTGACTAAGTGAAAGTGTTTATAATGTTTATAAAACTATTGGCTGTGATTTCCTTGTAAAACAAATCATACGTAATAAAATTAAAGTGATATTTGACATGTGATGATTTTGGGATAAAAGTTTCCTGGGAATATAATAAAAAATGCAAGAGCACAACGACCGAGAGTCTGATTTTCACGAAGTAAATTTACGCCCGGATCCATCCGACACTCCCAGACCCCAGTCAACTTCAAAAATCCATAGCTTCTTTAACTCCGCGATCAGGCGGACTTTCAATAGGAAAAAAAGGAGACATACAACTCCTGTCACGGAAAATGAAGTGTTAAAAAGCAACATTTCCGGCCCGGCTAATTGCAGTAAAGTTAATTTTTCAGAAGACGATTTTGCGTTTTCGAGGAATTCCATTCAATGCTGCCCGTTTGATATCAATGGATATGGGTCGTTTATACTTATGGACGAATTTACCGTGCAAAAGCCGAAAAAGATGGTGATGATGGTGTTTTTGTATGAAAAAATTATTATATTGACTAAGGTAAGTTTGAAATTTTAAGTTAAATACCCATATAGGCCAATCAATAGAGATTTTTTCGCACACTTAAATTTAGCTAGAAACAACCTGTGCCACCTTTTAAAACATGGTAAATAAAGGGTGTCTCAACAAGAGCGCCGGATTTATTATTTAAAAAAAACACATTTTTTTTCGAATTAAGCAAACATTTATATTTTACCTTGAAGTGGCCACCACGAGACCTCTGGCAAACGGTCATTCACTTCATAAAATTCTGGATAATGTTTTCGCATACCTGTGGCTCTATTTCAGAAATAACGCGCCGTATCTATTCCTTTAGGCGTCTAATTGTTTGTGGCTTGTTCACATACAGGTAACTTAAGGTAACCCCAAAGAAAGTAGTCCATCGGCGTTAGATCGCATGATCTTGGTGGCCAATTTTGATCGCCAAACCGAGAAATGACACGGTCTGGAAACTTGGTCCGCAGAAACTCTATTGTTTCGCGAGCTGTGTGGCAGGTCGCACCGTCTTGTTGAAAAAATAAATCACCCACATCAATTCGATCCAATTCAGGCCACAAAAACTCGGTTAACATTTCGCGATACCGCACACCATTAACAGTTAGCGCATTTCCAGCTTCATTTTCGAAGAAATACGGACCAATCACTCCGCCAGCCCATAATGCGCACCAAACAGTTACTCGCGGTGGATGCATTGGCTTTTCCAATATCACACGAGGATTTTCAGTACCCCAAATTCTGCAGTTCTGCTTATTCACATACCCGTTTAGCTGAAAATGTGCCTCATCGGAAAAAATTATTTTCTTCGAAAAATCCACATTAATTTGTTGGTGCTCCAACACCCAATCAACGAATTAAGTTCTTGCGTCAGTTGAATCTTGTACGCATGCAGATGCAGATCTTTTGTTAAAATTCGTTGCAGGGTGGGCCTGGTAATGTTCAATTCTTGACCACGATGCCGAATGGAAGTGCCTGGATTCTCTGCCACACTTTCCCTCACTGCGGCTATGTTTTCGATGGATCGACAAGGACGGCGGCGAACAGGAGTCTTCTTATCCATCAATGTAAATTTCGTCTCAAATTTTTTAATTAAGCGGCGAACTGTCGACTCATTTGGTGCATTGTTGCGACCAAAAACTACACGTAATCTGCGAACTGTTTCCGCGAAACTTTCCCCATTTTTGTTATGAGTTTTCACAATAATTAAACGTTGTTCGTTTGAATAGTGCTCCATAACTTTTAATCGCGTGGTATGTACATGACAACTGTCAAAAAATAAACTTGAATTACTCGCACAAACAAAATGGCGGCAAATTCAAATCCGGCGCTCTTGTTGAGACACCCTTTAGATGAAAACACCGGTTTTGTCCTTGGTAAATTTGTTTACAGTAATTGTTAAAACAATAAAAGCTGTAAACAAAAGGTTAGTTGTTCGCGTATAACCTAAAAACTATTAGAGATATCGCGATGGTTTTAATAGGACTTTTTTAGAGAATTAAAAAACCTATGAAATAGTTATTTACCTAACAAGTGCGGAAAGTGATACTTTTCCGCACGCGACGGCAGTTACACGAACATGTTAGGTACAACATTTTTTCTACGAGTGTGTCGAAAAAGTCAAACTAAACAACCATTAGATAACATTTATTTTTACCATTACTACTTATTATTATTAACAACATTAATCGTAAAAGAACAGTTGGTAGCATTTTGCAAATGAATCGCAGAGGCAAGTTGTTGTGCGTAAGTTGCTGGGTTGGAGATTGCCGTTGAGGTGAGGTGAAATTGAGACACATTGTTGCTTGCTAGAAGACGGCACAATGGGCCTTGAGTGCGTTTTGCTGTGTTCAAAGGTAGATGAATTTTCGGATAATATTTTGTTTGATAAGTCCTTCTTGAAACTTGTAGAGCTTTCTAGTAGACTTCTGCTACAGATGATGACTTCCAACCTCCAAGTCTTTTAATATTCGTTATGCCTTCACCAGAATTAGCTAACATTGTAGCTGAGGAACGGCGAAAGCTGTGTCCCGTGTAAATTCTGGGTTTGGAAGACGTAAATAGGCAGCTATTTCAGAGGGCATCTTGGCAAAAGTATTTATTCCTATGCACTGGACACAAGCCAATTTTTTGTAATTAACAAAAAATCTTCTGTGTGGTGTTTCGGGCTTTCGCAAACTGGAATACTTTCTATACAAAGCTAGATATTTTCCAATTTCAATTTCCTCGGAAATGACAAAACTTCGGCTAGAACGATTTTTGGAGTCTGGAATATTTACAATTAAAAGATTCCCCTTATCGTCAATATCATCAATGCTAATTTTCATCAATTCTTCTCGACGTCCGAAAATTGTAGCTACCTTCATCGCTAGATAGACATCATTTGGAGCATCAGAAAATTTTGGCCTTCTTGGGTCTAAATCCCACATTTTGCTTCTTTAAAAATGATGTAACTTTTAAATATTTGCTTAAATCCATGTTCTTTTCGATCTTAATGACTCTTTAACAGATACCTTGACCATAATATTGGTTCATTTTAAGTCAAAGCCATAAAATTTCTTCTTTTATACTTTTGATTTTTTTTTCGCCACACCAGCTTGTAAATGCTGTATATTCTTTCTCGTACCTGTGCCTCGACTTGGACGGCAACAAATCTAAATTTGCTATTTCGGCTGCTTTGAGAATGGATTCAGGTAATTCCTCATCAGAAGACTCCATGAGAAACGTTTTTATTCAAAATCGACGATACTGATCAGAATGTACTAAAGACACTTTTAATTATGGATGACTTTTAATGACTTTGACCTTTTATAATATGGACACCGGCACCGGTCAAAACTAAAAATCTGACAAGCAAGTTTAATATATACCAGGATGTTTAAAACAATGTTTTTAAAACAATATTAATTTTTAGTAAATATTTCGTTGATTTTTCACATAATTTGTACAAATAAAAAAATACTATGCCAATAATAGAATTATACTAAGTCAAACTTCAGAATTAAAAACATTTTAAAAGTACCTCTTTTAAGTGGGAAATTTGCAAGGGTTTTTTTCCGCACTAGTGCGGAAAAGTGATAATTTCCAAACTAAATTGCGTGCGGAAAAGTGCTGCTTTCCACACGCTAGTAGAAAATAGTTTTTAACTGAACTTTTTCCCAGCATTTCCCGCTGAGAAAATCCGGGCAAACTAAAAAAGGGACCTTTTTTCAAAAAATCATATCCCCGTTTGGTATAAAGATTAAAGAGTAATTTTCCGTGAAAAAATAGTTTTTTTGCGAGGCTCACCTTTTTAAGGCGGATCAAAATTTTAATTCTGAAAACGGCTTATAAAAGTAAAGATTAAAATTTTCTCACCATATTTTGAATTTTTCGCTCAAGGGAGAAAAATGTATGAAAAAGTCTCTGAAAGCCGTGCGAAACGCGAAAAACGATAGGTGAAGCGGAGTAGACTAGCGATAGTGGGGGAGCGAGCCAGCGAAAAGAAAAATATATTAGTCCGGGTAATTCTGTTTTAGCGTTAAATGAATTTGGAAGGTCATAAATCGAGATGAAACCTTATGCATTCTGTAGGTTTTTTACTTCTCTGAAAAATTTTGTTTTGTTTACAGTTTTTATTGTTTTAAACAATTACTGTAAACAAATTCGCTGGGAACAAACCCGGAGTTATTATCTATTGACCATGTTTTAAAATGTGGCACAGGTTGTTTCCGGTTAAATTTAAGAGTAAAAATAAGCACTTTTTAGCTCTGTTTATTGGCTTTATAAACAAGTTTTGTTAAGAAGGATATAGGTCTCAGGAATTTTTAAATATTGGCTTGTAAAAGTAAAATATTTCAGAAGAAATTCAACATATTACTATTGTTTGATACCAATTTTTTTAATAATACATAATGTATTATCTTATTAGGTTTTCTTTCATTTACATGCGTTTTAAATGCTTAAAATCGCCATTTAACCAAAACTTTGTACATGTTTTGATAAATATTTCTAGATTTTTTTAACTAAAGACGATATATGTTTTTAACTTCTTTATCTTTTTCAGTACGATTTGCTTTTATCTTTTTTAAAATATCCATTTTAAAATCCGGAGTATTATAATGTTTTTAACGCTATAAATAATAATTTGTCGGTATAATTAGTAAAGTACGTAACTCCATGGGGCACGATCTTTCAATAAACAAAAATTAAACTCTTTTAAAAAATATGAGTCTTGATATTAAAACAAAATAAGTTTTATTTACAAAATATTTGATGATTATGTCCCAAACTACGCAAAACTATCTATATTTTTTTAAAAACTATAGCCAGTTGCATTTTCAACAATTTTCTATACAAATAGTTCAAGAAAAATGCAAATTTTTTTGCGAAATTCGGGATTTGACAATAAAATTTGATCAAATTTACGAATTAAAAATTAAATAAAGGATTTGCTTTTAAAATTATTTTTCTCTTGGTATCTCCTAAAAAATTAAAGTGTTTTCCTTGAAGCCTATCTGGTGTATATTTGGTGTGGGTTTTATTTTTAAAAAAAAAAATTGAAAACCCTAGAGTCGCTACTGGAAAGTGCGATATTTCCTCTCTTAAAATGTAAAGGCATGAGTTCGGATGTTCGGATTCCTATTTAGCAATCCCCAAAACATCTGTTCACAAAATTTGGCGCAAATCGGTCAATTTTTGAAAAATAATGATTTACAACGTTGATTTTGAGGTTTGAAAAAATCGACAAGTT
>JAHBCN010014513.1:0-22547 GCA_019359885.1 Listronotus oregonensis
TTTTTAAATTATGATATTTTTTAAAACGAGTTATTTTCCTTTTTTGCAAGATCACTATTCTGATAGCATCTTTTTTAAAAAAAATATTTATTAGGTTTTTTTTTTCCCTCCGACTCATCATAGCTCTGAAGGGGTTTTCCCCGAAGTTTTTCCCCAAACTGGAAATACAGAAATCATTGTGATTTATACAAAAAAAAATTTTATTCCAGTTTTTTTTTTTTTAAAAACCCCAAAAAAATAAAAACTTAGCCCAAAAAAAAATACATTTTAAAAAATATAAAAAAATGTCAAATAGTCCACACAAAAAAAAAAAAACACTGCAGAGAAATTTTTTTAATCAAAATTATTTACTTTAAAACACGAAATAACACACCCAAAAAAAAAAAAAAATTAATACAAAAATTGAAACGCCATTAACCCTTTTTACTTGGGTGTTTTTCCCCAATCAGCTTTTTTTTGACGTTGAGTCTAGAATTTTTTTTTTTTTAAACATGTAAGCCAAAAAAAAAGTGTTAGCTTCCCAAACTATATTTTTTAAAATTTCCCCCAAAGATATTGATGCTACACATCTTTTTAAATTTTAAAAAAAATTGTTTTTCCCCTTTATTTTATTTTTTTTAAAAAAATTTCCCCCTTTTGCTAAAATGTTAGAAGCATTTTAGCATTTGAAAACCAAATTTAAAAGAAAAGTCAAAAAGACCTATTAAAAATTTTTTTTACCATATAATCCTGGCTTATCAAATAAAATTCAACGAATAGGTAATACATTTAATTTTTCGCACTATTTTTAAAACAAAAAAAAAATTTTAACCCAAGAAAAAAAAATACAATATAAAAAAAACACAAAAAATTTCATTTATAAGATCCCTTGTGAATGTAAATTTTATATGGGAAAAAATTTTTCCAGAAATTAAAAACGAAAAAAAAGAACATAGAACATATATTAGAAACACAGAATTCCAAAAAAAAAAAATTTGTCAACACGCAGTTAAAAAAAACCCATAATAAACTGGAATGCTGCTAGCATTTTAGAAAAAGGAAATTTTTCAAACAGACGTAAAAAAAAATTTAAGGATTTTTTTTTTTTAAAATTTTAAAAGTTTTAGCATCAATATCTGCTAATTTAAATAATACATGGGTTCCCTTTCTTGATGCAAAAATAAATTCAGGTAAACTTAAAATAAATTTAAAACACCATATCACCCACCATTTTGGTTTTTTTTAAAAAACAAACATACACCAGCCCCAAAACCTAGTGTCCAAAAACCCCTCATTAAAAAAAAAAAAAACTATCAGAATTTTTTCCCCAAGTTTTTGGACCAAAAATTTCTTAAAATTTATTTAAAATTTTTTTTGTTTTATTTTTGAACGACAAGGGTTTAAAACTTGCCACCGAAACGTAGACTAATATTTGTCATTTTTTTGGTTTTTTGGGGTTTTCTTTTTGTTGCAGGCGATCTGAAGTTCTAGGGTCAAAAAGGTGGACAGGGTCAGCCCGCAAGGGACCGGACCAAGAGGGTCCCATTTTCCAAAAAGTAGAAAGGCGAGAAACCCAAATAAAACAAACTGAAACTTTCTTAGGTGTTATACATTTAGCTTCTGCCCACTGTTTGGACTGCTCTTTAAACTAAGAATAATAATGGTAAATTTAAGTTTCATCCATGATAATAAATCGTCGAACAATATCAGTCTTATTCTTGGTAAAACACTGCTCCAAAAATTTAAATACAAAGGTATTTTTGATAAGTCGGTATAGTCACAGCACCTATTTTGCGCAAAATTTGTTTATATTTAATTTTCTGTTCACCGCAATTTTACATACCTTAATTTGTCTGTCGTCTAACAACATATCATAGACATTTTAAATAATTTTTAGGGTTGTTTTACTTGGTGGTAATACGACTACGTTTAAACCCAACAGCTCATTTTTTAATTGTAAAAAATACACGAAAAAATTTACATAAACTTTTAGGACCTTGCATGAATTTCCATTTGTGTTAGTCCCATTTTTACAAAGAACTTTATAAAAGACTCGATATTTGATTTATTTCATAATTCATTCATTTATTCATATCTTTGTGTATGATTACATTCGACGTTTACAGTTGTAAAAAAATATATTTAGATGTTTTAGTTAACTTTCGTGATAATGCGGGTGTCTTTACCCTTAATTTTAGGGTTGGTTTATTATCAAAACTCACTCTGACGGTGGTTTTTTAATTATCGACTTGTGTAAGATAAAACAGTGGTGTGATGCAAATTTATTATCTTTTAATATTTCGAAGACTAATATCTTGACCTTTAGGTGTTACTTGGATAACATTTGTTTGGCAGATGAGTTAATTGCTATGCCAAATGCAATTAAATTTTTGGGATTAACTACTGACAGCAATCTTAAGTTTGAAAATCACATTTATAATTTATTAATAAACTTTTTCAGGTTGTTATGCACTGAGGGTTATATAAACAATCTGGACTTATCTAGAAGAAATTCCTATTTTTCACTAATCGAATCCCATCTTCGTTATGGTATTTGTTTTTGGGGATCATGTTCTTATCTGTTCGGATCTGTGTTTGTGTTACGAGAGCAATTAGATATTGTGGGGCCGGGTTGTGAATCCTGTCGTCCCTTGTTCGTCAGACCCTATCTTAACCCTAACTTGTATTTATAGGAGGTGGTCTGTTTGTTTTTTAAAAAGTATAAGGATGAACTGTCAGCCCTCATTACAACCTGGTCAGACTTTTACCCTAACATGGCCATTCCTCGCTCTGAACTAATTAAAAGGTCATTTATTTTAGGGAAAGAAAATTTTAATAGGCTGCCTCTGTCATTGAGGAGGCAACAGTGCCAAAAGGGTTTAGAAGACTGACAAAAGGTTTTTAACTGAGAAGGCATACTACACTCTTGACGAGTTTTATAATGACAGATGATGTGTTGGTTGACGGATAATATATATAATTGTGTTTTTGTCTAGTATGTAAGGGTTTTTTAGTTTGATTTTTGTTTGACTGCTCTGTAAAAATATTTTGTTGTTGCTTTAACTTTGTACATCTAATTTTAAAAATGACTTATCTGTTTAATTGTATATTGTATATTTTATTATAGGTATTATAAATATGGCTTTGTCTACGATATTTTTGTGTCATTTGACAATAAAGCTATTTTTTGACTTTGACTTTTTTTATGTTAATTAATATAATATTTGAGATATCCTAAAACATCCAAATATATATTTTTGAAATTTTAAATTCTATATGATTTTCTACATTTTAGGGGATGAGTAGACCCTCTTGCAGGGGTGCTTTATATACTTGGATCAAAAAAATACGAAGCTAAGACTTTTTTGAAAAAGCTAGCATTTTATTCAATTGTTCCTATTGATAACGGAGGTTTAGCCCTTAGAAAAGAGTGTTTAATTATCATATACATTTATATCTTTTAGACATGTCCTGAAAAATCTGTTTTTTTTTTGCAACTTTTAAAGTTGCATATGATTTTATATATTTTAGGGAATGCTTTTACCCCTACATAGTCCAAGGGGTTGGTTTACAACCTTCTTAGGAATTAAGATATATTATTTCATTTTCCCAAGGTCCATTCGAAACAAAAATCACAGTGAGAATAACTTTAAATACCACCGCAATTTTCGCAGTTCTTCAGATTTGGCGACTTTCCGATCCATAGATAGAGGTGATATTTAAAAATTTGCAAAAAAGGAAAAGCAATGTTTATTCTATTTTTTAACGACGAGTAAGTTGGTATAAAAAAACATATTTGTATGTCTTTTTCTGTGAATGTGAAAAAATAGGCAGCTTTTGAGCAATTTTTGCGGTCACTCTTTCATGTCAAAGTACTCTTAAATAGTACTTCAAGTACAAGTACAAGTATTATTAAATGTACTTGTTTTAAGAAATTGAAAAAGTACTTGAAGTACCACCCAAGTATTTTATCAAGTAAATCCAAGTACTTAAAGTAAAAACAAGTACTTGAAGTAAAACAAAGTACTTAAAGTACACCAAAGTACTTGAAGTAAACCAAAGTACTTGAAGTACATAAAGTACTTAAGTAATTAAAAGTACTTCAAGTAAAACAAATTATACTTGAGTAGTATTTTTGTAAAAGTAAGTTATTTAAAAACGGGGTTTTCCAACAACTCCTAAAAGCTTTAAGGACTGAGCGCTACGTCATTGGAAAGTAGGCCAGTCGGTAAAAACTAGAGTTAGAAAACAAGTAGGGTTGCTAAGTGTCCCTTTTTAAGTTGGGATCTTATGCATCCGATGTCCGAAATAATGTAAAATTTCGTATGTAAATTTATGGCAACAGTCCTACAATGCCGTGCTCGGGTGAGCGCTTGGGCCTTAAACTATTATAGGAAATATTGGTTTTTCTCAAAATGGGTTTTTTCCTGTGGTTGCCAACGGATTGGCGTTGGCACCCGTTGGTATCCGATACATCTATCAACAGCGAGTGTTTTGATATGGGTGCCTACAACAGGTTGGCACCCAAAACCTATTCTTGGGAAATATTTTAATTTCCCATCAACACAAAATCAAGTCAGAACAACCTAACTTTAATTTTGATGTCGTTTCCATTTTATTAGTGGAAATTTTGTTTAAGTTGCCTATTAAAATACAGGGGTTTTCGTTCAAATGAAGGTAATAATGAACGCATTTACAATACGAACTAATTGGGGAACCGCTCCATCAAACGTCACATCGCACCAATAGAATATTCTTAAACTGTCACGTTTTTGACATTTTCAGGAGTGATTTGGAAACTGTTTCGTATCCTGAATGCGTCCGATAATAAAATTGTCATGAAAAATGGCTGTTAGTAATCATTATTAAATATAACAAATCGGGTATCAAAATAAAGGATTTTACACTTGTTACACTTGTCTTGCTGTTGGATACAATTCAAATGAGCGCTGTAATGTAATACAATAAAAACAGCAGCGGATGCGCCTATTTCTTGTTTTAATTTGTTTGTACGATTATCTAAGGCGTGTAAATTCAAGTACTTGGTTGATTTTTTACTTCAAGTACTTTTTATTTACTTGAAGTATTGTTTTTACTTCAAGTACTTCTTATTTACTTGAAGTACTTTCTTTACATAAAGTACTTTTTTTACTTAAAGTACTTTTTTTCGTAATACTTCAGTACTTAAATAAATACTTTAAGTAATTTACTTGGTCAAATCAAGTAAAAATTCAAGTATCTTCATAAAAACTAATCAAGTACAAGTACAAGTACCTCATAATAAAAAGTACTTGAAGTACAAGAAAGTACTTCAAGTAAAATTTTACTTGAAGTACTTCAAGTTTTGACAGCTCTGCTTGTAGGTTTACCCACTTTTGTAAAATGAAATGTTTTTTCTTAAAACTTTACCGCCCTGTACTTAAAAACCTAAAAAGTATGTGACATATATGTAAACAAACTTTTTTTTCGCATTTCCATCCAATAAGTGCATCAGTAAAATTTTTCGCAATAAAAAAGTAGCACCCTGTACATTTTTTTCCGTTTTAAGTACGTCATCACTTAAGGCTCTTTTCGGGATTTTTTATGTTTATCAGCTCTAAAAGTACTTCCATTTTGCCCATCTAAGCAATTTTCTTTCTTTAGTAATAAAACAGTTAGGTACCAATGGTAAGCACTTAATGGGTGTAATTTTATAAATGAAACAATAAAGCCATAATGATGATGATATACCTACCTGAAAGCAATTTTATAGTCACCCCATATAAAATACCTATTTGTTTTTCTTAAAAACGCTTAAAGGACGAGGTTAGTTAAATCCAAATCTCATTATTTCGCAACAAGGACTTGGAGGCGTACAATTATTTTAATAAAGGGGAGCAGAATAAATACAAGCTCGCTAATTGGGCTTAAAAATAATTAAGCATCTTTTTAAAAGTTTTCTTTTTTGTTGAACTTTCTAAAATTAAACTGGAAACTGTTATAATAACTTTATACGTTTAAACCGGTTGTTTGAGTTGGTATTTTTCGTTTGTAATTTTCTTTTTATAATACAGGGTTCGCATAATAGAATACCCATTTTCATTGCTCAATACAATTGTTAAAATTTAATAAAACAAACATACACAACACTTAATTACAATCTACTCTTTGGGATTTACTGTATCATATGACTTATAGTAACTATTAAAAATTACGTCTTTTAAGTTACCGTCGTTAACTTTAATGCAGTTTTCAAGATTGAACAAGAAATGATTCATGATACGATGAAGCAAAATCTCATCAATTCGACGGACTTCTTTAGCAGTTTGGGCTTTAGGTTCTTGGATGTTTTCTGGACGAGTTGCTAAAACCTTCGCTTTTAAATAGCCCACAAAAAAAGTCCTGTGCTGTTAAGTCCGGGAACCTTAAAGGCCAATATAAATTACCACATCGTGAAATAAATCGCCCATTAAACAGTTCTCGCAGAACTCTTAAAGTGTTTTGGCAGTATGTGGTGTTGCTGCATCTTGCTGAAATAATAATTCAATATTTAGTAATCCCCGAACTATTTTTACGCCAGTGGTAAATCTAGTACATTATAGTTTTGGGGTTTTAAAAACATGCCCCCTATAATTGTTTTAAATTGACGACTAAATGCATGCCTTACTTTTTCTGTTGAATTACTTTTTATGTAAGTTGTAAGTAAGGACTATAACCAAACATTTAATTAGGTGTCAAAATCTAATGATAATTTATTAAAAAAATGACGTGACAGGCGCCTACTCGATTATTAAGATGTTGATTAAAATCTCAAAGACCGTAGAAGACAATAATATAGGAAAACGTACTAATTAATCTCATATAGAGTTTATTTCAAAATAGGTGGTATTATATTGGGGAAAACCCTGTATAAGATCAATAAAACAAACTGACCATGTACAGTTTGATGCGCACCAAAACCAACATTAATTCTACGGTCTTCTTTCTAAACTGTGTTCTTGGCTCTACAGTTTCCTTTTTAATCAAGGTATATTAGTTACTATAGATGGTCAAGCTTCTAGATTTTACCCAATTAATGCAAATTATCTCTCCGGTAGCATAGTGGTCAGAGTTTGGGCACCACCCCGGCGATCCGGGTTCGATTCCCCAGCCGGGAGACATTTTTAGGTAGTAATTATTTAAAATAATTTAATATTTTAAAAATTTAAATTAATATTTGTATGTTCAGTTTGGACAACGTTGACGGAATGGGAAAATGGGTTAAAACCGGAAAACCCGGCCTCACGGTACTTTGGTATTTAAAATTTTTAAAATTTATATTAATAAATAATAAATTAATTTTATTATTTAATATTATAATAAAATAATAATTTTTATTTAAAATTTAAAATTTGTACTTCATAAAAAATAAAAAATTTTAGCACTACACATTTCTTTGTCAATAAATCTTTTTTTAATTAAACCCATTTTGAAATTTCTCCCTATTTTTACAACCAAACCAAAAAAGCGGATCGGAAAAGACCAAATAATGCAGATATTTTTTTGCAAGTTTTTTTAATAATTGAGGCCCCAAAAACATTTTTTTATTGCCTCAAAAAAATAAGTTTTTTTATCAAAAATTTGGTTTATGCTTTGGCCAAAATTTCATTCAGTCAGAATAATTTTAAAAATGACACCATTAAATCCGCAATAACATTTTTATTAATTTCATTAATAGCCCACATAAATTAGCATTTTTACCTTATTTATTTATTTTAAATTATTTTAATAAAAATTACATAAGTATCAATCTTAAATGGTAAAATTGGTATTTTTTCAAAAAAAAATCAGCCGTTAACAAATTTCAAAATTGTCATTTTGAAAATTTTTTGCAATTTTATGGCCCTTTGACGTTATGGGCTCCCCCACTGGGTACCAGCCTTTAGACCCACACTCTAAACTGCCAACTTTTGGACTCCTAAACTTTCAGTACGTTTACCTATTTATACTGTTATTTTAATAAAATATTTAAAATATATTTGATTGTTCTCCAAAATTATTTGTGATTGAACCGTAATAACCGAAGCCTCTTTGTCAAATTTGGGCCCTAAATAGGTTTTTTTTAATAAACCTTGCCTATTTTAGCTTAACGCTGACCGGTATAATGTTTATAAATATAAATTTTAATATAAGCATATTAAATGGTATTTTCCCATAGTTTCCGATATGATTATTTGAAAACAAAGGTTGACATATTTTGTAAATTTATTTACTTCTTTATAAACACAGATGTCGTGCTGTTTAGTTTTTGTGATATATTTTTATTTTAGACATCATTAAAATGAGAAAAAAAAATTTCAATCTAAAACTTAATCGTTACCAACAATTTATCTAAGGTAATAAATCAAGACAATAAAGTATGTAATTATTAAATTTTAAAAGACACTAAAACACGCTTTATTAATCAAGTAACTAAAAGAGAAAATCTTTAATTAGGGACCGAGACCTTTTTAAAAATCCCCCGAATAAATTTACTTTTTATTCCAAAGGGAAATAAAAGAGGCAAGTAATTGGAATTAATTGTTATTTTTAAAAAATTTTGTTTCAGGGATCTATTAGAATATTTTTGTAAAAAAAGGCTAATAGGGTTATGAATTTAACGTTTAACAAAACATGGGAATTAATTAAATGGATAAAACCCTTATGCCCTAAGCAATTAAAAAAACATTTTAATAATAAACTTTAAATTTTTTTTTTTAAAAAAATTTTTTTTTTAAAATTTTTTTAAATTTAAGTATGGCTTAACATTTTTTTTTTTTAAAAAAATTTAAATTTAACTTTTTAAAAAAAAATAGTTTGGGATAAAAGATACTGAAAGTTTTTTTTAATATTTTATAATAATAAGTGGAAAATTATGTTTATTATTATATTTGTTTTTTTTCCCGTTTGATAAAAACACATTAAAAGAAACAATTGCACTGGTTTAAAAAGTTAGTAATATAGATACAATAATTAAAAATGTTTTAACGTCTTCATTTGTTAATTGATGTGCAACGTTTCGGTTAGTGATTATCTCCAATTGTTTTAAAAAAAAAGGAAAAATGTTTTAATTTTTTTTCCCCAGGTTTTCAAAAATTTTTAATTTAAAAAAAAGAAAGGGGAAACAAAATTTTTATGTTAAAAAAATTTTTAAACGGAAATGTGTTTTCAATTATTTAAAAAAATAAAAAAAAGAAATTTGACGGTTTTTAAATTTAAATTTTTTCCCCAGGGGAAAAACAAAATTCCCAACAACCTTTTTTAACATCCCCAAAAATAAATAAAAAAATTTTGTGGAAAGCTGTCAAACCCCGATTTGAAATTTTTTCCCCTTCCCCCCTTCCAGTAAAAAAAAATTTTGATTTAAAATTTTATCAACCCCTTTCTTGGGGTGGGGTTGTTTAACAAATTCCGTTTGAAAAATTTTTGTTTACCCAATCAAAACCACCCAAAATCCAAAAATGGAAATTTTGAAAATTCAAAATTTTCCCTTTGGGATTTCTCTCGGGGTTTTAAAAAGGGCCAAAAATATGTGAGGGTAAGACCCAAATAAAACCACCCCTAGAGTGACAAAAATGGGAAATTTGAAAATTCAAAATTTTCACCCGGGTTAGTCTCGGGGGTTTTAGGAGTCGCTGATTATGAATTCGCTGCCAAAAATCATTAAAAATAAAAAATACCTTATAAAAGATTTCATTCTTTATAAAATTAATTTATTTTTTAAATTTATGATATAAAATTATTATTAAAATTATTTAAAAATAGAAATTAAACTCACTTGAAAACATTATCAACCCGTAAAAAGATTTATTTTCTACTTCAAATAATATAATACAACAATCAAATCCACCCCTAGAAGATACAGAAATGGGGAAATTTTGAAAATTTAAAATTTTGCCCCAGGAATCATCTCTTGGGGGTGTTTGGGGTCGCTGATTACGAATCCCGAAAAAATCGTATGAAAATGGTTGCACCTTATCAAAAGCTCCCCTAGAAGTTACAGAAATGGGTAAATTTTGATTGGGTTTTTTTTTTTAATTAAAGAAAACTTCAAAAACGATTTTATTAAACTCGTAATTTATTTTTTTAATAATTTAACCACTTTGAAACCAAAATTCGTGCGCACATTTTATTGAAAATTTGTGGTAACTAGACTTCGGATTCATAATCAGCGATCTCGAAAACCCCCGAAAGAGGATTTCCGAGGTAAAACTTTAAATTTTAAATTTCTCCATTTCTCTAACCCCTAGGGGTGGTTTTATTAGGGTGCAACCCTAACTCGCATTTGTACCGCGAATTCGTAATCAGCGACTCCGAAAACCCTCGAAAGACGATTTCAGAGGTAAAATTTTGATTTTTAAAATTTTCCCCATTTTTGTAATTTTAAACGTGTTTTCCAAGGTAGTTTTTACTAACAACATCTGCAACTTATTTGCCCTGAGACATGAACAAATAAGCTCATTGTCTTTAAATAAACCGGATTGAATATTTTTTTTTTATAGCTTCCAGGTAAAAAGGCAACAGGACCGAGCGGCTGGACCATTCCGCCAAATTGCAAATCTATTTCTGGCTCGGAATGTTAAAACACAAGAAACATTTTATAACGGAATACCGAAGGGATACGAAATGTCGCAGGAAATAAGAAATGTGGAAAGACCGAGAGCCCTCCCGCCTTCTGTTATACATTATGTCGAGAAACATGTAAGTGAAAAAAGTAATTTACTCGAAAGATAGTAGTTTTTTTGGTGAATATTATTACAACTAGAATACTGACTCCTATAAGTGCCACATACGAAGCCAGTGTTAACTTTAGCTTCTCCAAAGCATTTGCAGTGTTCATTGTTACTACCTTTTTATTGCATTTTAAAGATAATATCGTTGTATTACTGTTTATTAATAAATATTCTACTCGAGATTTTTTGAAAAGTGCTGATTACACAAGTCGACATAATTTTTGTAATATAGATAAGAATACTTATTTTGCGTTTAATTTAGGTAGTTTTTGCAACACTTTTTTCCAGAAATGGCCTAGCACGTCCTATTTTCAAGTACCTGCTTCTCTTTTATACAATGCTATCTTTAAAATCATTTTTACTTGCCTTAGGACCGGAAAGTAAAACAAGACCGCAGAGGGGTTATTTTCACAGTATTGCACGAACCTTTAAGAGTTTTATTGTTTTTTGCAGTTTAGTTGGTTTCTGCCTCGTTTACGGTACAGTCAAGTGTTTAAGTCGATTTTGATATAAAATGGAAGTTCAAGTCGTCGATGTTGCAAAAATCCAGAGGAAAAGTATTGATATATATGTGGACGATTAATCATCTAAGGAAGTCAGAAAAGCTTATTTTTTATATTTAAAGTGCCAAATTGGGAATCAAGATAAAAATTGGGCTCCTCATGTTAGTGTAGTGGATGTATCGCAAGAAAAATTCTATGCCGCTTGCTGTTTCTAGGGTGTGGAGAGAACCTACTGACCATATAAGTGATTGCTACTTTTGCATCACTAAAACGGGGAGGAAAGGGATTTCAAAAAAACATGGGGACAAAATAGAGTATTCATATTTGCCGTCTGTTCTAAGGCCAGTTCCTCATTGCCAGGAACTACCGGTACCAAGAGCGTCTTTAAACCTGGACATCGTGTTTCCCAGTAATTCTAATTCTTCATCAGATTTTGATCCACAACTTTCTGAAAACACCAGTAATGATCCAACATTTTTACCAACTACCAGTGAAGCTTACTTAATAACTCAGAATGAATTAAATGATTTGGTACATGACCTTGTCAAATCAAAAATCGGAATTTCTTGGTTTCAGACTTCAACAGTGGAACTTGTTAGATAAAAAGCAAGTGTTTTGGCTTACCGAAAACGGAATGTGACATTATCAAGTTTTTTAAAAATGGAAGGGTAGCTGTGTCTGTTGTAATATTGATGGTTTAATAAATGAGCTTAATATGGAACATGATCATTCAGTGACAATAAAAGAAACCTATGCCAACTTAGCAACCATATTAAATCAAGTTAAATACGAACAGTATCCATGGGATATCTGTGAAGATTTAAAAGTCATAGGTATCTTGCTGGGACTTTAAGGTGATTTTACAAGGTATAGCTGTTTTTTGTGTCTGTGGGACAGTAGAGCAATAAAAGAACACTATAGTAAAAAGAATTGGCCTCATAAAACTTCTTTTGAACCTGGCACTTCAAACATTATATATGCCCTCCTTGTTAACCCAAAAAAGGTGTTGCTACCGCCTCTCCATATTAAACTTAGACTAATGAAAAACTTTGTCAAAGCCATAGACAAAGAAGGTAGTGGTTTTAGTACCTAAGAGAAATATTTTCTCAACTAAGTGATGCAAAATTAAAAGAAGGCATATTTATTGAACCTCAGATAAGAAAGCTCCTAGATGGCCTCCGTTTTCAAGAAAAATTAAATGAAAAGGAATTGGCAACTTGGACGTGTTTTGTAGGTGTAGTGAAATAATTTCTGGGCAACAAGAAAGATGAAGACTATAAAAGCCTCATTGATGAACTGAATTTTTTCCAGGAAAATTTGGGTGCAGTAAGCGACGAACAAGGAGAGAGGTTTTACCAGGACTTTAGGACGATGGAAACAAGATACCAGGGACGCTGAAACCCATCTATGTGTGGGCGACTACTGTTGGTTTTTAAAAAAGAATGATGCTACAGAACACAAAAGAAAGAAGTAAAGGTTTTTGCATGGATGCCACATGTGTTATATGTTTATATTAAATAAATATATTAGATCGTAAAAAATATTGGTCTTTTTTTCCTTATAACAAAAAACTGTACGTCTTAAGTAACGTGCTTATCATTTTCGGAATAAGGACTTTAAATTTATTTTTATCAACGTTCCTTTAAAAAATAATAATTTGTTCACTTGTGTTATTAGAAGCTCATAAATATTTTTAATATTTTAATATTTTTTAAGGTCTTCCAACTTAGAACCCACATTTATCAAGCTAGATCGTTAATAGGCAGCGACGCCTCTGGACTATCCGACCCCTTTGCCAGAGTCATAGCTGGAGAATTTTGTAAAACAACCCAAGTTATTGACGAAACTTTAAGTCCAACTTGGGATGAATTGCTGGTATTTGAAGAAATTTTACTTTTTGGTAAGTTACAAAAATATTTTTTACGAATCTCATTTTAGTTTTAATTGGATTGTTCACCAGTTATGTTTTACAATACAAGTCTTTTCTTTCTTCTCTAAAATTAGTTTGAAATTTTAGGAACAAAAATGGACCTTCGATGGAAAAAAAACTGAAACTTAAATTTTAAAATCTAAGGCGCAAAACATTTTGACGTCCAATAAATGTTTTTTCTTTTTTGTTAATATTACCTACTATTTGTACCCTGATAATGATGTGAGAAGGTTGAAATTTTGTCACTAGTTTTAAAATAGATCTAACGAGGATCGTCCATTAATAGCCTTCAATAATGCATAATTTTCTATTAATAAACAATAATGGTATAGCCAACTGAAAATACACAAAACAAACATTTAGTCTAATTATATAATCGTCATTCAAAATATCAATATTTAAAATAACAATTGCACCATAATACATCCTGATAATAATTAAGAAAAAAGTATCATTTCCATAATTTAATGATAAAACGATTTCCAAAAAAATAAAGTAACTAACTCGGGTTCTGAGTGGCCATTAATGATCTTAACCCTAAAGGCCCCCACAGACCTCCTTCTTTTTAATCAGTTTTAATCGTGGCGATCATTAACATTGCCAGTTTGTGGGCGATAACCGAACATAACATCGTTGGTGGAAATTTATGGCATCGCTTAAATTTTAATCGTCATTCGTCCGTCTTTATTTAAAAACGAAGTGTGTGGGGCAGAACGTCTTTAATCGTCATTCTTGTAACAATTAAACACGCTTCATTTATTTTTTTTGGTTACGACTGCGGGCGATCGGACGGTTTAAAATTAAATTGGGCTTTGGGACAAAAAAACCCCCGCTTTGTTCTTTTTTAACATTTTTTAATCGGGCGATTAAGTTATCGAAAGTGGGGCGAATGCAGTCCCTGGTTCTTTTTAAAGATTTAAATACGCGTGCTTTTTACGGAAGAAAAAAAACAATGCGAAACCGGTTCCCCCAAAAGAAACACTAGCCATCCGCGCACCTCAAAAAGGGGGTCTTCCCCAAAAATTTTTTTGGGATAGGCGTTAGGTATCCACAACGCGAAAACTAATTTCCCAAAAAAAAAATTCTGTTTAAAATTTTTTCCGGCAGTGGAAACCAAGCTTTAAAGACAGAGCAATAATTTAAAAATATTTTAATTTAAAAAAAAAACAAAAGCTTAACGGTCGTATGTTAAGTTAAAGCACATCGTCTTTTAAATTTATTTGGATTTTGTTAAGTTATCTCTTGAATTAATAAAACCCTGCAAACAGGAATATAAAATTGCTTTTTCGAACTTTTCCATTTACCGACTTTTAGAGCGATGATCGAGTTTTTATAAAAAAGAGGATGTGTCCATTAATCATGTTGAAGTTAGGAATACAGAAAAGTGTTCCCAAAATTACCAATTTTGTAGTTTTATGTGAGATATTATGTCTGATTATATAGGGCAGCGTTTCTCAAACTTTTTACACATGGAACCCTTTTTAACAGGAAAAATAAACACGGAATCCTCTTAATGATGCACAAATAAAAATTTTTGCATTTTAAATTAAAAGGTTGATAGACTCGTAATATAGTTATAATTTTCTTTTGCAAAATTTAATTAGTAATACACTTAAAAATTTTTTTTTAAAGAACCTAAAAGGAATTTGAACATGAAATAATAAAAATAAAATTTTTTATACATAGAAAAGGCTATTAAGGCAAGGAATGAAACTTTTTTCCCTCTTCCACAATTTTTTGTTTATCTTGGGACAGTTCACGAAGGCTGTGGATGTACTTTACCGTGGCTGCAAAGTGGGGGGAGTTTCCCTCGCACGGAACTTAAATATTTGGAGATTAAAAAGAGGGAAAACTTTTGCTTTAGGGTTCCCCCGGGTCTGGACAGGGAAAAAGGGGGCAAAAAAAGGGGTTGGAAGTTGAAAACTCAAGTTGCTCTGAAAAAGGGTTTAAATAAAAGTGGCACTACGTGTTGCTCTACTGGGAACTACCAGATGAAAAAAATTATACTCGCCAACTCTTCGGAGCCATGAAAATACCTATAAAGAGCGACAGATACCTTACAGCAAGGGGGGGCAACAAAAAAAAGGGTTTTCTGTCTTTTGGGATCATTAAAAAAGACAAAAACTTTTTCTTTGAATGGGTTAAGAATTTCTAACTTTTTGGGGGCCCTCCCCAGGCAAGAGAAAAAACATAGATAATTTAATAAAATGAGGGTTTTTAAAAATAACATTTGATCAAATTCCCAAAAAAAACAAATAGAGGATTTGCTTCTGATATTTCGATTATTTACTAACTAATTTCATTTTTTTTTCTAGTGTTCCCCTTTAAAGGGCAATAGCATCTGGTAAATTTAGTGTGGATCTCATGTTCCCTTTTTAGATAAAAAATTTTGAAAATCTAAGAGCTGCCACTGGGTCTTTTTGATGAAAGTTGCAGTCTCAAAGGGTCCCCTCCCCTTATTGCATGCGATCCCGGGGGTAATACGTAAGGGAAAAACCCGTCAGGATTCTGGAGTCAGAGAATCATTTTTTTTGCGGAACCCAGGGGTGTTTCGGAACCCCAGGATTTCGCGGAACACACTTTAAAAAAACAGCGATATGGGGGTTCTAAATACATAAACCAAAATTTTTTTTAAATTTTTCTGAGAAATTTTAAAATTGGTCTTTTTTAAAAAAAAGTATATTTATTTTCATACAGATTAAAAATGGTAAAATATACCTATTTGAAACGATGTCATTTTTGTTTTCCCTTTTTAAGTATATTCCAAACAGTGGTGACAACAAACTTTTGAAAAAAATTGGCGTCCGATGATAATTCATTTTTTATATTTTTGGTTATGTGAAGGATCCATTACTGACAATCAAAAACATTGGTATGTCATTGTTGTCGAAAGTTATTTCGAAAAGTTTTATATAATGCCAGAAAAAAGATTATGAATGAACAATCGCAGCCGATAATTTTTAAAACTTTTTTTTAACTGAAAAGGGAAAAACTTCGAAAAAGGGAAACCCCATTTCAAATTGAGAATGTAATACAGTAAATCCAAAAGGGAAATTAAGGGAAAACCCAAACCAAAAAATTTTTTAAAAAAAAGCAGATTTTCAGATGCGGTTTTTTTTTCATTGTGTTCAGAAAGCTCCCAGAAAAAAAATATATAAAAAGGGGTGGTTATGTCATTTTTTTAAAAAAGCATTTTTTTTCCCCAAAAAATGCATTTTGCAAATTATGGTACCACAATATTTTAAGAACAAAATGGAAAAATCGTAAAAATCGCTCGCAAAATCTTCGGGGGGTTTTTAGGATGCCAAAAATTTGTTTGAATTCCCGGGCGCTCGGTGGCGGGTCTGCGGGGTTGCTCGGGAAAGGTAATTCGGGGGGAAATTGCAGCGTTTATATAAACCAGCCGAAAATCGTTACTAGGGAGGTGGACTGCTCGGTCCTGTCACCATGACCCAAGGAACCAGTCCCGAGGAAATTTTAAAATATCTCTTTTTTCCTATAAAAAATTTGGGACAAGGTGTATGCGGGGGCAAAAATGAAGTGGGTTGGAGTGCTTACTTTCAAAACATTGCGATGGCAATTTTCCAAAAAGGGACTTCCAATCTGGCCGGGGTGGTGGCAGAAAAAAAAGAAAAGGGGAAAAAGGGGTTTAAAGAAATTGTTTTTTAATTATGTTATAATGTATAATTAAATAAAATATAATATATAGTATAAAAAATATAAAAGTATTTAAAAAAAATATTTTTTTTATAATTTGTGACTTTTCACCCCCATTACCTTTTCTCCCGAACCCCCCAGCCCCCCAGGTTATTCTGAAGCCAGTATTGAATTAGGCATCCCCGAAAAACCCAGTAAATTTTTTGGGTGATTTTGATAAAACCCTTCAAATTTTTCCCCCAAACACCCCCCCGGCACCCCCAAGACCCCCAAAGGGTTTTCCGGGTTTTTAAATGCCGAAATTTTAACCGGGTTTCCGAAAATCTTCGAAAAGGGAAAGATTTTCGGTTGTTTTTCCCCCCAAACACCCCTGCGCGCCCCCGCAGGGAAACCCGGTAATTTCAATGCCAGAATTGAATTTGGCATCCTGGAAAAAAGTAATGATTTAAATGCTCTGGACTACAGCAGCGTATGAAAATAAAATTGAGCCAAACAACGGTCGCAAGTATAAAAAAGGGATAAAATCAGACCAGAATTACGCTTTCAGTATGTAGTTAAGGCAAAAACCCGCAAATACCAAAATAACAACATATTTGAAAAATATAACTCGGGACACAGTTTTTTGTATGTACGCCAGAAAAGAATATGTTACAATGGTAACAATAAGAAAAGAGTTCAGAAAAAATTAATAAGTTTTTTGAGTCTTTCATCGACTACTACAAGATTATTTTTATTTTTTAAGATTGAAAGTGTATAGACGAATGTAAAAATTATAATATGCTCCTAAATCATTATTTGTTAATTTTTGGACGTATAAAAAACATATCAGACTTTTAATTTGTGAACGCGATAGTAAACTTTCTAACCTAATATTAACTGACAAAATTATCTAATTATCTATTTACGCTATACGTTTTTTCTCACCTAGATGTCGTAACTATAAATGGGTATAATTCCGACTTAAAGTCTATATTAATGCTAGTAACGTTTTTACTTGCAAAATTTAAAGAGAGTCAGATATCTTATGTCCTGTTTTAATTAGCTGGAAAATGGAGTTTTCTTATTTTATAAGACATATTTAGCATATACGGCACACCCCCGTAATAATGCTTGTTTACGGTACAGCAAAATATTCCAAGTTTTTAAAGTCCTATGCAATTACTTAAATTAATTCGATTTAAATTAAATAATTGTTTTCTTTTAGGTTCTTCCGAAGAAATTAAAAAAGACTCTCTTTCCATAATAATAGAAATATTCGACCAGGACAAAGTAGGAAAATCCGAATTTATAGGCCGAGCAATTGCGAAACCTCATGTTAAACTACGAGACGAATCGTACGCCAAACCCAAATTTCCGCCGTCACTGGAATGGTTTACGATTACCAGAGGCATAGATCATGCTGGAGAATTGTTAGCTGCCTTTGAACTGCTCGAAATACCGAGTAGTACAGAAGGATCGTTGCCCGCTTTGCCACAGGCAAAGGATATACCAATATATAAGGTAACAGTTGACAGTATAAACCATTTATGGATCAAATTTAAAACCTTTTTTAGATGTCTCTTGCAGAACCCCTGCAGCATAAAATATACATTCACAGACAAAAATATTGCATTTCTTATCTTCAATCGCTATTTTGTGTTTATTTTTTATCTTTGAAATGTTATGTATTTTTTTATTGCTAAATGTGTTATGCTGGAATGTTTTACGAACATAACAATTTATTAGATATAAAAGAATGCTTAGACATAGCCTTTACAGCCAAAGAGGCAATAATGCAACAAACTAACAAGCATTGCATAGTATGCATAGTGTGCTTTGGCGATTTACAATAATTCCTGTTTTTGTTATGGAAATGTCAGTTAAAGAGTTTTATTTTTTTGATTCTGCAGTTTCCTTGCTGAAATGTTATATTTAAGCGATTTAGTGTGCGTTAAAATTGTTACTTTAGCCAATGAGGGTTGCAGACAAGAAGATATTGCCCGGAGACTGCGTATCCATCAATCGACTGTTTCTCGTGTAGTAAAGCGATACAATGAGACTGAAAAATACAAACTGCCGACGACGACGGGTCAATAACGAAAAAGATGTATGACGCCAAGAGATGACCAATATTTGAGATTGCAATCTTTGCGACATCGCACTCTTAAGGCCCCCACAGATTACGGTTATTTTCATCCATTCGTATCGCGGCGATACAGAACGGCGTGTTGAATCGTCGAACTGTTTTGCCCACACATTACAGGTACTTTGGACCGTTTTTTTGTGCGTTCTACGGTTATGTTATGAAGAGAAAGCATTTTAAATAAAAATAACAAGTATGAACATGTGCCGCTGTTCCCTTGGCTTCACTTATGCAAAAAAAATCCGTCAATTTTAAATAAAATCCCTACAATATATCAGTAGGAATGCCACAAGTCGAACCGTCGTTCCAAAAATCAAGCGCCGGCAGAAATTTTTTTCGACGATACGGCACGACGGTTTTGCCCCACAGACATCAGTTTTTGGCATATTTTACACGCCGTTCTGTATCGCGGCGATACGAATGGATGAAAATAACCGTAGTCTGTGGGGGCCTTTACAGCTCCCAATCTTAAACATGAATTACTGATCACAAGACCAGTTAATTTAAGTGTCAAAACAGTCATAAGAAGACTTAAAGAGGTTCCAGACGGTTGTAATTTGCAAGAGCCAATGTTAACCGAAACGAACATCAATGGGAAAAAGTTCTTTTCACCGATGAAACAAGGACACAATTATGGAAGCCAGATGGACGTGGTCCAGTATACAAAGGTCTGGGGAACGTTTCGCAGAATGTAATCTTGTACACAATGTTAGCTTTGGTGGCGGTTCCATTATGCTATGGGGTGGCATTAGTTGGGAGAGTCGTACGGAGCTTATTGAGGCGGATATAAGAATGAATGCTGACTGGTATATACGCAACATCCCTAAAAAGTATGTTTTTTTATGCCGCCTTCAAGGGGTATGATAACTTTGTGCTAATGCGTGATATTGCCCGTGCACATGCCGCAGGAACAGTCATACAATATCTTGAGGCTGTTGGGGTTGAGGCTCTAGACTGGCCACCAATGAGTCCAGATGTAAATTCCATAGAACATGTATGGAACATCCTAAAACAACATATACGAGCAAGAAATCCAACTCCTAACTCAACTGCAGAATTAAGAATTGCTGCACAAGAGGAATGGAATAGAATTCCGCAAGAAACCATTCATGACCTTTTGCGAAGCTTACCTAGAAAGATGCAGGCTAGACTAGAGCTAGGGGGGAAATACCAAGTACTAAATTGTTATAATGTTTCCGTAAAAAGTGTTTTATTGTCGTGATTTTTTCTCTTTCTTATTAAATGTTTTAAACAAAATCAGAATATTTCATTAATTTCTATACAAATTTGTTGTAGCTCTTCAATATGCATGTTACTTGACAATTAATATACTTGGAATAGTCTAGAATAACTTATTTAGAAATAAAACATACAAAAATTTTTAAAAGGAAAAGAAAATATACCTAAAAAAAAATCAAAATAAAGTATGCAATATTTTTGTCTGTGAGTGTATATTATACATTTTTTCTTTTTGAGATTATCGAATACATGGACACAAGGTAAAACCTCCTGGTCAGTACGAAAAAAATATATTATTTTTTAAACTAAATTCCTCTCAAAATATCTTACTAGTCCGAGAGCTGGTGAACAATTTTGACTAGGTTTTTGAAACACGTTGAAAAATTGTGTAATTGTCCTTGAAGGACCCCCAAACATAAAAGTCAAGGTTTGGCTAAAGGGTAGCGATCCCCCACCAACACTTAAGTTAAAAAAATTTAAGGGTGTGTAGGGTACTGCTACCCTTCAGCCCGACCTATGACTTTTATGTTTGGCGGTCCTTTAAGAACAATTACACAAATTTTTAAAATGCCCCAAGAACCTTCTCAAAATTGTTTACCATATCTCCTACTATTACGCGGTTGAATTATACGATAATTTAACAAAATTGTACAAATTTTAGATCACTCAATGTTGATAAAAACAGAAAACAAAAACCAAGAGGTAAAAAGAAAATTTATTTAGAAGATGACATTAAAAATGCAATTCGCCGGAAAGTAAACAGTTCTTTTAGAAACGAAATACCAACCGTAAACCAAATCGAAGCTGAAGTAAATGTCAACAATTATTTACCAAAATATCTCTTGAAGTATTTGAGCTAATATTACCTGGTTTAAACTTCCGATATTTAAAGCAAAGCCGCTAAAGCTTTTAAATCGAAAAACATGAGATTGTGTTATGGAGAAGCAAAATTTTTAAAAGAAATACGAGACTGTATGCTTAAAGGGAAAAAATATATTATCCCGACAAGACATGGATAAGCGTAAGGGCACTGTTCGCGAATTGGGCCGCAAAAGTGCTAAATAAAACACAGGTTCTTATTTTTTTTTTATCTTGGGACAGTCCACGAAGGCTGATGCCTAAGTACTAACGTACCGTGGGTGTCTTCAGTGTGATGAGAGGGAGTTTGTTCACACGGGACTTAAATTTTTGGAGATTGGGAGGAGAAGGAAAAATTCTGCGGCAGCAGGTTCCATAGTCTTGACACTCTAGGAATAAAGGAACAAAGAAAGCGGGAAGTTCGGGGCCTCTCTAACTGAACTGTAAAAGGATGCATAAAAGTTGCACTACGTGTTGCTCTGTTGGGAGCTGCCAGAGAAGGAATAATACTGGCCAATTCCTCTGAGCAGAAGCCGTGAAAATACCTATAGAAGAGCGACAGATCCCTACAGCTCGACGATGGGCAAGAAGAAGGGAAGCCTTTCTGTGAGCGTTGGATCATTAATAAGACGAACAGCTCTTTTTTGAATGGAGTCCAGAATGCTAAGTGTTGTGGGGACGCCATTCCCCAGACATGAGAACAATATTCCAAAGAAGGTCTGATTTGGGATAAATACAGAGTGTACAGATTGGAAGAAGAGAAATATTTTCTGGCTCGAAAGAGGAATCCAATCTTTTGAAGCTGCCGAAGCTATGGATGAAATGTGTTTGTGCCAGTTGAGGTTATTCTCAAAAGTAACGCCGACTAGATTAAACGACTCTTTTGTTCTGCAGAACTTGGCCGTTCATATGTAAGGGATGAGCATTCGCAGACTTTTTCGCGACAGCGAACATGACTGTTTTTTGAGGCATTAAACTGAACAAGATTTTTGGCGCCCCAATCAAGATAAGTTTGAGGTCTTGTGAAGAGATATTTGCATTGACCTGAGCTTGTTTTCAAAATCAGAATTACACGGTGGCTTAAGAAATTGAATACTAGAGTGGAGGTTACTATCGTCAGCAAACTATGAATGGGATTGATTATGGAAGAGAGAAGATCGTTAATGTGTAGAAGAAACAGCGTGGGTGCCAGCACTGAGCCCTGGGTACCCAGCATTAATTTGGTAGAAGCTGGAGGAATGACCATCTACACTAACTGATATACGTCGATTAGAAAGTAACTGGAAAGCCAAGAGCAAAGCTTAGGTGGAAGACCGTAAGAAGGAAGTTTGTTAAGAAGCCCATCATGCCACACCTGATCGAAAGCTTTGTATATGTCAAGAGCAACAATCTGGGATTCATCCAAGAAACTCAAGGGACTTGTTCCAGTTGTGTGAGACAAAGGAAAGAAGATCAGCTGTGGATCTACTGTGACGGAATCCATATTGTCTATCATGTAAGATCTTATGTTTTTCCAGATACTTTAAGAT
>JAHBCN010014514.1:0-22465 GCA_019359885.1 Listronotus oregonensis
TTCTTTTCTTTTAATGAACCGGTATTTTGCTGTCATGTACACTTTAAGGTTTTTAAATTAGAAAACTAAATTTTATCTTTTGCACCACCAATAATACTTTATAAATACCTTATCATATTTAATTATTAAAGTTCCATGTTGGCTTTGTACTACACTAACCACCATTCTTTATAAAAAAACCACTTTTAATAACCACAAAAAAACTGCTAAAATGGGTTTAGATAAAAAACCATTTTAATTAATTTCTAAACTAATTCTTTGCACTTTTTCAAACAAAAATTGTTAAACGCGTGTTTTTAAAAACAAGAACGCACACTTTAAGATACCGGAAATGGAACCGGCCCATACAGAGGGGTTAAAGACAGCTGCTTTATTTTTCAAGGTGTATGACCGAACAACGAACCGAAGTGTAACAAAGTCGGAGATAGTGTCAGTTTCGGATATTTGTGAATACTCGACACTTTTCTAACACAGTCTGCTTGCACCTGCCTACATTACTTTTACATATACATACGCGCAATGCACACTTGAAATTATAGTGGCGCCGGCACTATAGATTTTTACTTGGACCACATTAGTACTGTCTAAATCTTAAAGAAGACACAGCCATCGCAACTCGCTAAAAGTATGCGAAAAGAAAAATTTACCATCTTTTAGGATATTTATGGACCAATAAATAAACGAGTAAACTGCATGGAAGCTGTAAAGTATATAGGAGCTTTAAAACACTTAAACTATTTTGAACAAAAAAAGAAAAACAATACATCAAAGATAAAATCGAAAAAATTACAGCCTAAATAGCAAAATGAAACTGTGATTTATTGGTCAACATTTGATCTAGGCGGGAACGCCTGAAGTGGTTAGGTTAACCTTCATCACGTCAGGTTTAAGGTCATTTAAAGGTCAAGTAAAGAAAAAAACCATTGAAAAATTTGGAAAAATTCATGCATTTGTTTTTGAGGTCGCTAAATCCGTATCCGGCGTTTATTTACACTTTGGATTCATCCATAAGCATACATTTTTCCAGATTTTTCCTATGCTTCTTTCTCCACTTGACCTTTAAATAACCTTGACACTGACCCTATAAAGGTTAACTGACCTCAAAATCCGGTTCGCCAACCCAATATTAGCCCAATCGTACTTACCATTTTTATACCAAAAACACTTTATAATACCTTTAAAATGACCTTGAATGACCTTAAGGATAGATGTAAACAGACGCCGGATTCGGGTTCAGCAACCTCGAAAACATATGCATGATTTTTTTCCAGATTTTTTCAATAGTTTTTTTTTCACTTGACCTTCAAATGACCTTAAACCTGACGTGATGAAGGTTAACCGACCTTCTTATCGTAATCAGCGACCCCAAAAACCCCAGTATGTGTAATCATTAATGGCGTTAGGACTAATCAATACATTTAGTTTGGTTGCCTAGTAAAGAGAAACAAAGGATTTAATAAAAAAATAAGTGTCATTCAAAGGCTGCCCAGGTTAAATATTACAGATGCCATAATAATAACCATTCCAGATGGTCACTCTTCCAGCTTTCACCAAATTAATGCTGGGGTGCTCCAAAGCTCAGTACTAGCACCAACTCTGTTTTTGATTCATTTAGGGCTTTAAAAATCTGGCAAGTATAATGTCTATTTTATAGTTTATTTTGTTTTCTGAAAATATAAATTAAAAAAAAATTATTTGGCTTTTCTTCAGAATAACGATATTTATATATTATTTTTGAAAATTATATATTTTTTATATATTAGTATGAAGAGCTAGTCTGCTCTTGCAATACTAGTAACAAAAAACATGAAAAGATAAAACAAATAATAATTTCATTCTTTATAAAATTGATTTTTTTAAGTACTATAATAAAATAATTATTTTTATGAAATTATATAACCAGTTATACGATATATTATATGCTATTTCAAACTTATTGGTTATCATCGGACGAGTGTAGCTCATAAATTATTTTATTATATTAGTCAAAACAAAATATTTTGTTTATATAATTTCATAAAATAATTATTTTATTAGAGTACTTTAAAACAAATAATAAGAGAAATATTTTTTATCTTTCTCATTTTTTTGTTACTATTATTGCAATACAACATTTTAATTTATAAATAAATTATTTCAAAATACAATTAACAATATTTTATCAATGTTCTACGTCTTTAAATTGTCTTAGTATGTTGCTGATAGCAAATTTCACCATAAAATTGATGTGCACACTATGAGCTTGCAGTTTGAATATCAAAGAGCATAACTGTTGCGTTCTTAAAAAAACCTGAAACACATTTTAGCATTTAAAAATTTAAAATTTTTCGAAATAATAATTTTTACTTTAATCGTTCTACTCCATCGATTTAAATTTCTAGTCTGGATAGCCAAATTTCATCCGTTATTCAGATGTGTCACACTAGGGGTTCCATTTGACATATCAAGTGAGGTTACGAGGTTTAGGGTGCCGTAATTTTTCAAATCGAAATAGCATCATCTGTATTCTAAAGTCGATTCCTTTGTTTTTTTTTGAATGTTTTTTAAAGATATTTAGGGTGGTTCGTTTTGAAATGACACTGTATTTAAGTCCCGTGTTAATAAACTACCTCTTGCCACACGTAAGACATCCATGGTACGTTAGTACTTAGGCTTCAGTTTTCGTGGGCTGTCCCAAGATGAAAAAATCCAAATGCCTTAGAGGTTATGCTAAACTCTTTTCCCCGCGTCGTATTCGAATTCAAAGATTAGCAAAGGAGGTTCGATATAGCCTCACGCAAGGTAATTATCCTTCTTTAAAACAGGGGTAAGAAGCAGCAATCTGCAAGAAGATCTAGATAAGCTAACATAGTGAAAGCTTCATCGGTTATACCTCATCATATAATTCTGCGATAAACCAGGTACTTGAAGTTGTAGGACCAATAAAAAGTAAAAATTACCTAGAATGCTATAGTGTATCAGGAAGAAACAGTTAGTCTTATGATGACTATAAGGAAATTCTAAGAGGAAAAACAAATAACTGACCAATTTAAATTTGACTATTAAGCCAATATCTTAAATTAATAACCTTACAAACATTTGTTTAAAAATAGTATCTGCTACCATCATATTAAAAAAAATAACAATCACGGCATGAAGAGGCCGAGAAGGTAGCGTAATCAATTTTTTTCAAAAATATATAGGTCGATGAGAAGTAATATCCTTTGTAGTTTATGACAGTTAAAGAATTGCAAATAAACCACTCGTGTACAGACAGAATTCCATTCCTAATCTTTTAAATCACAGGATTTAAAAGACTTGGAATTGAGGTTTTTCTAAAAGTCTGAGCTAGATCTTGGGATAGGATTTCTATGTAAAGAAAGATATAAATTAAGAATATCTAAGTGGAAAAGCAATTTTGCCACATTAATTTATTTATTATGCGCGTCGAATGTTATCTCCTGCTTTCGATTCACTTGTTTTGGAGGGGCACCTTTTTATTTAATTGGTTTAAAGGGTCAAGTCGGAATCTGCTTAACACGCATCTCATTCCTACTCAGCCATTTTAACTGGAACCTTGATATGTTGTTTAAACCGTGTTTTTTAAAAACATTTTTTTTTGGGAGCAAAAAATTAACATTATTATATGGTTTTATATAGCTCAAAGTGCCGAAGATTTCATTGGGAGTTATGCTTTTGCCTATCCTGATTAACCAGTGACTATTACTCAAACAATTTTAAATATTTTGAAAAAGTTTAATAGGTTGGGTTATATAAATAATTGTAAAAAAATGTTACTACGATAAATTGCAAAATCCGAAAGATCTTCCTCTTACTCAAGAACGACTTGAGGCTGATGTAAATATTTGTGCCTTTGTCGAAGCAATTGAATCTTGCTCTAGTACCAAAGTAGCTGAAGATGTTGGCGTAAAAAAAGTACCGTTAAGGTACAAAATACTAAAGAAAGATTTCCTGAAAATCAAATTAGATGAATAAAGTTTTGTGAAATTAAAAAATTGATGGCAATAATCAGTTTTTACTTTAAGTTCTTTTTTTTAGATAAAATGTCTTTTCTGCTTCAATATACAATAAAAAGTTTTTATTCTCACGCTTTCCAAAAAATGTACACCCAAAGGTTTCATGCAATAATGTATTGGAACATCGGTTTTGACAATTTAAAAACGACTGCGTACTAAAAAAAAGAGGCCGGACCGGGTACTTAATCAAATAAAATATTTAAAAAAATAACAATAATAATTTATAATTAATTTTAGTGTAGCCTTCGTTAAAAGCAATTTATTATAATTGAAGGTGCTTCTAAGCCATTTTACTAAGCTCACTACCACTGAAACTTCGTCGGAGTATAGGGCTAATAAATTTTGCGATTAGAAAGGTGCCTTGTCAGAAGGGTCAAGGTAAAAGGGCTTTCAATGTTTTTTATATTGTAACTGGAAGTGCTTGTTTTAATTTATTTAAAAGTTTAACACAAGTAAACTGGAAAGGATTAGTTCTTGTCCAATCTCAAGAAATTCTAATGAAATCATAAAAAGGCTATTTAATAAAGTCAAAATAAACCATGACTGGAATACGGACAATGCGAAATTAACGCAGTACAACAAAGAGATTCGCAGGACTTATGCTCAATCTATAGGGCATGTGTATGTGTAGCCTGAGTCTACATACTTAAAGTATGGCAGAAGGCAAGGGTGATCTACCTGCCAAAGATAGGCAAACCCTCGGATCGAACACCCAAGTCATCTATACCGATTACTCTTTACTCGTTTCTGCTTAAAACGCTCAAGAAAACAGTGGATAGATATATCAAAGAAAACGTACTAAACAGTAATCCTCTCAACCAACCGCCAATACGCAAATCAACCAGAAAACTCTGTAAATCAGGCATGGGATGATCTAAACAGACTTCTGGCTAAGCCGATTGATTAACAGGCAGATAGCGTTGGCAACGTTTCTGGACATAGAAAGCACGTTTGACAATGTAGGAGGGTCATAAAATCCACCTTGGGCATAGTAACAATGGAGGCAATAGTGGGAAAGGAGCTGCCCACAAGGAGGCGTTCTATCGCTTTTATATTAGGCAGTCTTGATAAATAAACTTCTAAATAAAATGTCTGGTGAAAGGTGCCACTGCCTGGGTCATTGTCAATGGAGGTAACTTGGGGTCCATCTCAGGCAGAATGCAAAATGCCTTAGACATCGTGAATAAATGGTACAACAGGAAGGACTTTCAGTCAACCCTTATAAAACCTGTCCCTTTTACTAACAGAAGAGCATAGAAAGAATTAAGACCACCCAGGCTCAACGGAGTGGTAATCCCTTTTTCAATAAGGGTCAAATATCAAGGAGTCAGTTTTGACCAACAAAGCAAAGTCATTTAAGAGGCAAAAATTACACTTGGTAGATGCCGAAAACCGTGTTAATGACCCATGTTAATATATGGTTCCATCACCTGAAGCGCAAAGACTCTACAAAAGACAGCAAATAGGCAATTACAGAGTATACACTTAGAATACAGTGAACTTAGAAGTGCTGCTAAATCTACCGCCACTGCACGTATTCATACGGGCTAAAGTAAAAGAGGTACAACACCGTCTCAAACAAGGCCAAAGTCCTATTATAAGACAACAAAGGGCTATACGATGGAGGCTTAAGAAGGACCAAGAAGTTAAATCACTTTGTGAGATGCCTTCAGATAATTGGTAGACAAATATTTTTAAACAATTATACCAGATAGAAAGGACTGGAACTCACCCCACAGTATTCTACGCGGAGATTATAGCCATAGAACAATGTGCTGCGGATAGCAGCAAACGGAGATATAAGAGTAAAAACATAGTAAATTACTCGGACAGCCAACCCGCCATTATGTGTCCAATAAACCTACTATTTCCTGGGTACAATGACATAAGGGTTACCTAGGCAATGAAGAAGCTGACAAACTGGCGAAGGAGAGCTCTTCTAGTAGAGCAATCGTAGGGCCCGACCCCTACTGTCAGATTCCGTCATGCTAAGTTAGATAATCTATTAATCACGAATCATAAAGGAGTAGTCTCAGGACTGGTTCATAAGAAGCCCAGGACAGCAGCAGGCGGAAAAATTTATTAAGGAATACTCAACTGAATTTACACGGGACATCCGAAATCACAATCGGGAGGTAGTAAGAATCATAGTAGGTCACTGTAAACTTAAAAAGCACGTGGAGCCAGTGGGCGTGGCAGGAAAAAAATACTGCAGAACACCTATTGAGTCATTGCGAAGCCCTATGTCGTCTGCGGTTTTTCAAGGCTTGAAGAGGAAAAACTCAAAGCAGCAAGATTTACTAACGAGCTAATCTGTGGAGTCTGATTAAGATAAAGGCTTGGACAGCAAGCTCTAAGCATTTGGAGGATCTACAATAAATATATACAGGTTGCAGTGGTACAGGTTATAAAATCCACCTCCTGTCAAGGGCTACCAATGCTTTTATGTTCAATTTTTAATTTTATTTAATTTAAATAAAAATAAAAACTTTTTATTCATAGAATTCAAGAATAAATTAATTTTCTAAAAATTTATAACTTTTTAAATAGATCTTAACAAGCTTTTTGTCATATTATTGCAAGAGTAAAATAACTGTTCGAGGCATCGGTCACTTCCTTAAATTTTAACACAAAAAATACTTCTCTAAGACTTTGTGAGTGTTGTAACTTAACAACTTTAATATCTTTGAAAATTCTGAAAATGGGGGATGTGGCGTAAGTCAAATATGTTTAGGGCGTAGGTCAGGCCAAAAAACCCTTGATTTTTATTAGGCCAGTATAGCCGCAACATTTTACTATTATTTCTGGCCGAGTGATGATCGCGTTGTTAAATTTAGCAATGGACTTAGCATTTAGAATGTTTAACAAAATGCATCGTCATTGTTATTCAATGATTTTAGTAGAACCTGTTAAAATCGATTTTGTTAAACATTCTAAACCTTTTAACTTTTAACAATTTGCTAAGTTGACAACGGTATAGAATGTTTAACAAAATGTCAGATTTTACAGGTTGCCTACAAAATCATTAAATTACACTGAAATGACGTTTTGTTAAACATTCTAAACTGCTAAGTTCATTGCTAAATTTAACAACGCGATCATCACTCGGCCGTTTATCTAGATACTGCGCAAAAATCATCAGTCGGGTATTAATAAATTACATAACATTATGAATTTGACATGTTAAGGGTGTAGGTCTCGCTAAATGACCCAATATTTTTGTAAGTCAATATATTTCCCGATGTTTGCATTGTAAAATCTTATAAGTAAAAAAGAGAAAATGTTATTCTTTAAATTATCTAAACATCGTTAAAGTGATAAAAAAAGTTGTTGGTTACGGTAAAATGAATCGACTCACGAAGTTTCCCTATAAACAGCGTTTGTCGATTTTCTAAAGGTACTGTAATGGCCCACTAATGTCAGCGTCTTTTAATTGACTGTGTCAATCACCATTCGTTGGCCCGATATTAATCCTCAGTTAATGGTTCGACAGAAAAAAGACATAATGATATATCCACAGTGGCCTATTAATTTAACTGAGTTACAAATCCAACGTTATTAATTAAGCATTGGCCCACTGCATTTATTGGTTACTCAGCATACGTTAGATCGTGTTTTGGCCCTTTGCCTAACCACCGACAACTAAAAGTGAAGCGTGCCACCATAACCTAACTTTTTCAGAAGCTTGATGATTTTTTTGAATGATTAGGGATGACGTGATCGGAAAGTTTGTACCGTTTTTCATCAGTTTTTGTGTTTTTTTGGTGTTTTGGCAAATGAAAAGTATATTATGGTGACATTTTATAGTTTTAAGAATCTTTGTTATTATTAAATTTTGTATTATTATTGGCTGTTATGTTAATTCCGACTTTGTTTCGTATTTTTGTAGTTAGACTATTTTATGACATTTTAATTTCATCTGCAAACCACATTGTTTTAAGTGCCTCGTTTGTCTTGTTGTGCTTAAGGCAATATATTATAGTTTATTATGTATTCATATTTTTTTTTAATAAAAATCAAACATTTTACATTTTTATTTCATTTGATTTTCCAGTGGTGTTCCAACAGTTAGCCTAAATAAAACACGGTAAATATTAGTTACTATTTAGCTAATATCCCAATGATTTTCCAACAGTGGCCCTAAATGAAACATCGGTAAAAATTAGTTACTATATCGTTAACACCCTAATGGTTTTTCAACAGTGGGCCTCCATAAATATATCATAGCGCCAATATGTAGAAGTATTGGCAAACTGACTGATAAGTGTCGATGGGCCGGTGTGCCAAACGCAATAAGGGCCGATGTTGGCACCAACATATATTGTGTCAATGGGCAGTTGAATAATTAAATGAAGAAGTATATTGGGCCATTGATTCTCCATTATTTAATGCTTATAGGGTTCGGGGAAGTATGTTTTATTTAAAGATATAAAGCGGGAACCAATACACTTTTAAAAGTTAAAATAATATATAAAATTTTTGGATAACTTTTTTATTAAGATTGAAATACTATATCATTATTTACGAGTTTAAGTTGTATTATTTATGTATCCAAATTATACTACTAGTTAGTAGACTCGTAAAAATTAATTAGTAACTCTGTGAATGTACTATCCAGACGCAAAATTTCCTTTGGTTAACCCTTTATCTTATACCCGTCGCTATTGGACAAGTTTAATCGTTAATGGCTGTCTATAACTTGAGAAGATTTGTGGCACATAGAACTTTGTTTCTATGGTCGCTAGACTCAAACTTATCAATCAAGAAAGTATCTTGTTAATCATTATCAACTGGAAATTTGTATTTTCACGACACTTCCGCTTTTAATTAATTTAAATGAATTTATAAAATAACATCCTCTTTAATAATTACAAAGGACATGGCACACTTTTTATGGATTTGAGTCACCGACAGAGTTTTTTTAAAATTTTAGTATTTTATTATGGCAGTGCAAATAAGCATTTTCTTTCATTGCGCCAACCTTGTAGCTATACAGGGTGATACCATAAAATAAAGCCAAAAATTCCTAAAAATTTTATTTTATTTATTAAAAATGACCGTCTGTTAACCTAGACTGATAAAATTAGGCATTTTTTATTTAAAAAAAATATATATTCCATACAAACTACTTTTTTTTAATCGTGTACAGGGTTTTTACCTCTGTCATGAACCAACAAATATGCAGTCCAGTAGGCCTAAATATAATATATTTTGTTAGTTATTATTATAACCTGTGGGAATTTCGTAACTTGGCAGTAACTCATTTATACATACAGCGTGTAAGTAAAAAGTAATTTTTAGATACTGGGTGAACCAAAATTATATGGCGGTTTTATTTATCTTTTTTTTCAGTCACACGGAAGTTAGTAGAATATTGCACAATAAAGCAAAATAAGGGTTTGCTTGCGTAGAAGTAGCGAAATAGGGAAAGATTCATCCAAAGACATGTAGACAATTTTAAAAATTACTTATATAATCCCCAACCCGAGCAGCATTGTGCAATTTAATACCCCAACTGCACATATCTAAAAGTGCCAAAGAGCTTCAATTTTAGAATACAAAGGCAGTCATTTTCAATGCACAAGAGGTATACTTTATTTAAAGTAGGTCTAATTGTAGCACCAGATGGATACATCGTGGATGTGCAAGGTCCATATTTTTCGGATATAAGAAATAATGATACAGCTATTATTCGTAATGAGATGCAACAGGCCGCGAAAATATTCGTCAATGAGTACACGATGGCGATGTATTTGTTTTGGACAGAGGTTATAGAGACGCTGTTGAGTTTTTAGAAAATCTAAACTTAAACGTGGAGATTCCACCTACCTTGCACGAAATCAAAGGCAGTTTACAACTGAGCAGGCAAATATGACCCAAAAAATTACAAAAGCAAGATGGATAGTGGAGACCGGAAATGAACACCTAAAATTACTTTTTAAATTTTTTAGAGATTTGTTTTCCATGAAGCAATGTTTTTATTAAGATGAATATTTAAATAATGCGTGTGCACTTATAAATGCATTTAAAGAACCTATTCATATGCGTGATGCCAACGAAGAGCTTGCTATAGCACAAAATCCGAAAAATCAACTACAAACAAGAATTGAACTGGGCCATTTTAACTTACGTCGAGGTGGTGGTGCATGGGTAAATTCCTGTTTTGCCTATATTATTTCCAAAACATTTGGTACCTATCAACTGAGGCTTTCTCCAGCTTATATTCAAGATACCGCTGAAAGGGAATCATATAATTAATATATTTTTCAAGTTCAACAATTTACACCTGGCTTAATAAAAGCAAAGATATTTTCAATGTTTACGCAAGCTTTTAAGCATCGTATTTTCTTTCATATTTGCTTTCTCCATTTCAAGAAAATGGTGATCTTATTTCGGGTACCTATTGCACATGCAAAGTGGGTGCCAGAACACTTGGCGTATGTGCCCATATTGCCAGTGTAATATGGTACCTGGGATAAGCTAGGTATCAACAGGTTGTTAAATATCCAACAACTGTTTTACTTACAACTGTTTTGGACGCTGCACATAGAGCAGTTGAAGAGCCACAAGTTCTTGACTAGTATGATTTTTTCATCTCTGTTTCTTATAAATAGTATAGTTTACTTTTAAAACCATTTTAGTATTAAGTTTTTAATAAGGCTAAACAATGGCCTTAGTATGATTTAAATGAATAATACTAATTAATACATCATTGTTGTTATGACTTACTAATAAAAATATGTCCCTCTAAAAACAGTATCTAACTTGTTACTGTTTGAAGTTTACCATAGTGTTTATTTTTATTTTGAAATGATTAAGGGTTACCTTAAAACCAGTAATCTGTATTTTTACTGTAAGATATTATGGATTGTATTAAATTGCAACATTTTACGTAATACTAAGTCACTTTTCGAAACTTCTGTTTACATCACCCAGTATGTTTATGGTGTAGATAGATTAAAAAAATATTTTTACCACAGCGGTTTCAGTATGACTGGAAAAAAATATAAATAAAACATTTGGGAGAGACACGCTGTATGTAAGAATGAGTAACTACGAAGTTACGGAATTCCTATAGGTTATTATAATAACTGACATAATATATTATATTTAGGCCGACTAGACGGTATCTTTGTTGGTTCATTTATAAATCGTGCACCCTGTAGAATATTTTTTTTTTTTATCTTGGGACAGTCCAAAGGCTGATGGATGCCTAAGTACTAACGTACCGTGGGTGTCTTTAGTGTAGTAGAGGGAGTTTTTCACACGGGACTTAAATTTTTGGAGATTGGGAGGGGGAAAAGGGAAAAAATTCTGCGGGCAGCAGGTTTTAGTCTTGACACTCTAGGAATAAAGGAACGAAGAAAGCGGGAAGTTCGGGGCCCTCTAACTGAACCGTAAAAGGATGCATAAAAGTTGCAACGTGTTGCTCTGTTGGGAGCTGCCAGAGAAGGAATAATACCGGCCAATTCCCTCTGAAAGCCGTGAAAATACCAGAAACGACAGATCCCCTACAGCCGAATGGAAGAAGAGGAAGCCTTTCGGAGCGTTGTCATTAATAAGACGAACAGCTCTTTTTTGAATGGGTCCAGAATGCTAATGTTGTAGGGGGGCGCCATTCCCCAGACATGAGAACAATATTCCAAAGAGGGTCTGATTTGGGATACATACAGAGTGTAAGATGGAAGAAGAGAAATATTTTCTGGCTCGAAAAAGGAATCCAAGCTTTTTTGAACTACCGAAGCTATGGATGAAATGTGTTTGTGCCGGAGGTTATTCTCAAAAGTAACGCCACTAGATTAAACGACTCCTTGTTCTGCAGAACTTGGCCGCTCATATGTAAGGGATGAGCATTCGCAGACTTTTTCGCGATAGCGGCATGACCCTTTTTTTTTGAGGCATTAAACTGAACCGATTTTTGGGGGCCCCAATCCAAGTAAGTTTGGGTCTTGTGAAAGGATATCTGCATTGACCTGCGCTTGTTTTCAAAATCAGAATTACACGGTGGCTTGGTTGAATACAAGGGAGGGTCATCGTAGGAAAACATGGGTAGGATTGTTGTGGGGAAAGATCGTTAATTGAAAGAAACACGTGGGTGCCAGCACTGAGCCCTGGGGACCCCAGCTTTTTGGTAAGAAGCTGGAGGAATGACCATCTACACTAACTGATATACGTCGATTAGAAAGGAAACTGGAAAGAAGAGCAAAAGCTTAGGTGGACACAAAAAAATACTTTGTATGGAATATATATTTTTTTTATAAAAAAAAAGCCTAATTTTATCAGTTTAAGGAAAAAAGTATTTTGTAGTAAATAAAAAAAATATTTTAAGATTTTTTGGGGTTTATTTTATGGTAATACCCTGCATAACTACAAGGTTGGCGCAATGAAAGAAAATGCTTATTTGGACTTCCTAAATAAAATACTAAAATTTCAAAAAAATCTCGGTCGGTGACTCAAATCCATAAGAAGTGTGCCATGTCAAAGACAATTGTAGTTATCACTATAACTACAATTGTCTTTGGCCATGTCCTTTATCAAAAATGGTTCGGCAATAGACCATTAAACAAGTTATATTTTTTACAGCATATGTTTTTATTAGACGGATCGAATTCAGTAATTATACAGGGTTTTCCATAATAGACTACCTATTTTTGTATTGAAATAAATTCTATATGAGATAAGTCAGTACGTTTTTTTTATATTAGTATCTTCTATGGCCCTTGGAATTTAAATCAACATATTCTTAATCGAGTAGGCATCTGTCACAAAACATGAAAAAATGATTTTTGTAAAAGGTTATTTTTCTAATAAAGCATTATTAGGTTTGAACACATAATTTAATGTTTAGTATTAATTCTCATGGATTATTCAGTTCAACCAGTTTTTTTTTTTCGTAAAAACATACAGAGTAACTTAATAAAAGATGAAGCGAGCATACATACCGCTAAAAACTATAAAAAAGTTTTGCGAGAAGTGTTTAATGGCCGCCTTATTTGATTTTTTGGGGGTTTAAATTGGCTTTTAAGGTTCCCGATAACCTAACTGCAAAATACTTTTTTCTGTGGGGCTATTCAAAGTCAAAAGTTTTTGCAACTCGTCCAGAAAACATCCAAGATCTTAATGTCCGAATTCCTGAAAAGCTCCGGTGAATAGATCAGGTTTTCCTTCATCGTGTCATAAATCATTTCTTGTTAAATCTTAAAAAGTGCATTAAAGGTAATTGTACTTACTTAAAAGGCGTAAGTTTTTAAGTTCGGATAAATCGTTTGTTATAGTAAATCCCAAAAAGCGAATTGAAATTAAGTGTAATAAAATGTTATGCTTATTAAGTTTTAACAATTTTACTAAGCAATTAAAATGGGTAGTCTATTATGGGGAACCCTGTATATTTTTTCTTTTTTAGGATAAGTTTTATTATATTTATTTAAACCGTAAATTAAGAATCTGTAAAAAAATATAAAAAATCAATGTTATGATACCAAGACGTAATTTGTTTTTAATTGATTTATTCGAGGATTGAATGTTAATTTTAGAAGGTTTACAATGGCTTCTAAAAATCCAGTTTGGCGTCTTAAAATACAAAAAAAAAAACTAAAATAATTATGTTTAAAGTATCAAAATAAACTCCAAAATTAATAATTTATTTATTTATTAAAATTGGGATATCGGGATTTAAATTTCATAAAATTATATTTTTGCTTTTTCTATGCATTGTAGAGATATACAGGGAAAATAAGGTTATGTTTTAAATATATATTTATTATTGGGTTAGTTAAAATTTTACTTATAGTTTTACAAAGTTCCCAGTGTAAGTGAGAAAAAAAATGTTCTATTTTACGTTTAAGAATAAATTAGTAAAAATTCAACAATTATGTTTTTTTTTTCATACTTTAAATATGCATTTTTAGCCAACATTATTTAGTATAAAATAATGTGTGATGATATTTTTAACAGGTTTAATATATTGCTTAGATTATTATGTATCAAAAAAGTGTATTTTAAAATTCGGTTGTTTAAAAATGACTTAGTGGAGTAAAAATTTGAAGGAAAGTCGCTTAGTTATCGAGAAAAAAAACCGGCGTAGAACCAAACCAGACCAGTGGAGATTCCTTAATATGGTAATCGTGTATACGAAATCACATTTTACGACATTTTTTAGTGGTCGAGAACTTTATTTCGAAAAACCCAAAAAATCGGTTTTCAATAAAACACTTTTTAACATCTCCACTGCTACGCATTCCACACATTCATGCTATCAGATTATTTTTTTTTTTTTTTTTTTTAGATTAAAGTAGACACAATAGCGCTTCGAACAACGTCCCACTTCAAGCTGTTTTTTTTTGTTAACTTTTTAAAATAGTACGAAACTCAAATTGTTATTTTTAGTAGCGTAATTTTAGGCAATCGAGAAAAAAAAAGTTTATTATTGAAAATTTATATATACATGCTGCGTACAAATTAGGCTAATGTTTAAAAAAAGTTTTTAAAACAAAAATTTTTTATATTCCTGTTATAGTATTGAGTCAGTGATATTCTTTTAACGGCGAACCCCATATTTTTGCGCGCTTGGCTTAGCGAGCCGGCCGACTCCAAAGATCTTACTTACGGTCCGGTGGGAGTGTAGTAGTTAAAGTTTTATCAATAGGTCTAAACGCAGATCTAGGGGCTGCTTAAGTTGTTTAGAAAAGGAAAATTTTAAATATCCAAAACAGGTGGGTAGATTTTTAAACCCATACAAAAAATATCAATCATTGCTATTAATTACCCACCTAATTAGTAGGTTAATTAAACTTTTTTTATTGGTTGCTGGTAAAGAAAACCACCCACGGGATTTGTTATTTTTGATTATACATTCAAAACTTCATTATTTTTTAATCATTTTTAGCAACAAAAATTGCGGATGCTTTATGTCTTTAATTAAATTGTTGAAATATAGTACATAAAATATAAACTAGGGCTTCGTTAAACGTCATTTTTAAACAGGAATATATAATTTTTTTTTCCATATAAAGAGATGATACGATGCCGTTCTTTTTGACATGTCTAAATGCTGCTTGAATAAGCAATGTTGCCAGACTTTTTTGTAATAATTTGTTATTATTGAAGGTTGTTTTTTATATAAAAACCACCCAGAACTAATAAACAACAACTTCAAACTATTACCTAGTTTTGGTTAGTTCCGGTTAGGTTTTCCTCGTTAAATTGTATTTTTTTTTATTATAAATGCGCCGTTCTGGTCGGTCATGATTATTATGCCGGTTAGTTAAAGCGGCTTTTATTTTCCCCCAATTATATTTGTAACTGGTTCGAATTTCAAATATTTTTAATTTAATGAAACTTATCCTAATAGTAATGACAAAGTTTTTTATTTAAATTAATGATATTTCCGTTTAGCAACACTGTAAACGTCTTAAAGCGGTTCATGTATTTATTACATGTAAATCGTAAACAGTTGAAATAAAATGTTAAATAATGACCAATTTTATTGCTCTTTTCTTGGTAAAAACCACATCATCGGCATTTTTTTGCCTTAAATAATAATACTTAAAGTACATTTTACATTGCAAATTTAAAAATCGTCCAATGCCGAAGGTGATTTTCTTTACCAGATCCAAAAATGTAATATGTAAGTAGTTATTTAGGCGCTTCATTATTAGTATTTTTCGTAAATTTAATCCATTTCTGCCTCAAAATCTTTAATAATGTTATTGCAGGAACGTGATTTAAACTCCTTACAACATTTTAGGCCTTCTTTCACACAAGTACATGTTGGAAATTCAATTTTGGGTTGACATAAAGCCTTGTACTACATAACTACTATAAAGTTTAAATTCTTGGACATTTATTTAGGGGAAGTAAAAGATCTATCTGAACATCACTACCAATACTTCGCAGAAGAGGTAGATATTGTCGTGAACAATCTTGGATACGTCTGAAACCGTTTTCCTATTTTTGTGCGATTTTATGTTTTTTTCAGAGATGTAGTGGCTGTAACATAATTTATGATATTTCTCATCAAACGCAAATAAATCTTCATAGCCACGTAATTTAGATATCATATTAATGTCATTTCTATTTCTGGCAGCTTTATTATTTTTTGATAAGTAGCTAAAAAATAAATACCCTAAACATTATTTATAAGGATAAAATTGAATCGTATTTTGTTTCAGTACAAAATATAAACTAATAGAAAGATACCAACTATACCATGCAGGTACATAATAATATTTAAATTACTTGTTTAAACAGATTTTTTATTTAACTTGTTTTTTTTTGTTATTTTTACTTATTGTTGCAAAAGACATTTTTTCTAATATTGAAACTATCGCATTTAAGTTTAGTGTCACAATAATTTGAAGGACCGGCGCCACTGTTCGATTGCAAATTATGATAATAGTTTTGAGAATCTGTGTAAGATTTACGACAGTCTTTTATGATATTTTATTTAATTTCGCCCATTAAAATATAATTTTTTGACAAATTTCTTTTGCTAGAGTGCCTTTTAGCACTTGATAGTAATGATAACAACCCTTGTATTCTAGGTCTTTGTAAAACAGATTTGTGTATCCATCAGTATAAGCGAAATTTTCATAAATTATTCGCTTCATTGTTTAAAAATCCAAATACATACAGCACACTCTAAATTTCGACAACCACCACTACTAATGTATTACTACGCCCGCTATCCGCATGCGGGGCAAGTTGGTCCCGATAATACTTTTTATGTCTAAAAAAATCGCTGTTGCCAAACGATACGCTCTAGGAAAAATTTTTTTTTTCAAAAACTTTTGGTATTAATTGGCTATATTTTCTTCGCTGCATGTATGAAAATATTTTCAAAAATAAAAAAGTTTATCGATTGGTGAAAATTTCAATACATAAAATATATATTTTCAGTTTATCTGATTTTTAAAGGGATGAAAGTGCAAACTGTGCCCAAACAATTTATAAGGTTAAAAGCGCTACAGTATGACCTTTAATTTGACACAAAAATTTTTTTGGTATCTTTGATAGTTTTAAAGTTATGGCGGTGGAAACGGAAAAAAAATATTTTTTTTTAAATTTCAAAAAAATCACTTTTTTATTAATTTAAAGTTCAAGACCACAAAAATGTCGTAAAATACGATTTCATGTGCCCGGTGACATACTCAAATAAAACCTAGGTGGTTTGACCTGGTTCTACGCCAAAAAAAAAAACGACACGATAGACTCACGAAATCACTCCGCTAACTGGTTAAATTTTCTTGTAGCCAGACGGTACTGGCTATATTTTTTGTTTTTTTGATCTTCCAGGCCATTATTAACATTATTTATATGAAGAAAACAATACCTTTTAAATGTCATAATTTTGATCTTATCACCTTACTTAATTCTTGTCAGAAGTACCATTTTCTGATTTTAACAAAATTTTAAAAAACAGTATATAAATGTCTATATATTTTTTAAATTGTAAAAATTAGGTTTATATGGTATGTCTTCAAAATAGCTTAAGAGCATTTACGCTACATCTTAGGTCGGGCGAAGGACGCGGAGACGGTGGGCGGAGACTAACAAACTCCCACTACCACAATTTTCGTATAGCCGCATTAAAATATTATATTTTAGGTTCTTCCAAATTCGGTATTTGATGCAATGTTGTTTCCGATTGCAAGCCTACAGGAGATAACGTTTTTCGGAAACTAATTTTCACTTAAATCACATAAATTATACATCATTTTAAAGGTAAGGAAAATAATCTAGCGCCTTCAAGGTAACGGATTTTTGAAATATGAGTCGAGTTAAGAGAAAATAGTATCTAAACATAACCGATTTTAGGGTGACTTTCACTCAAGGAAATATTAAAAACTAAATCCAAATTTAAAAACTACTACAGCAGAAGCCTGATTTAAGTGTTGGCTTTCATATAGTTTTTGAAAATTATCGTTTTTAAGAAAAACATTATGCCCCGAACCCCCAAATTGATCCAATTTTCGCGGCGCTGACTGGACTCTTAAGCCAAAATAGTCTGGATAATATCCTCCGACAAAGTAGCCCTCTTGCACGAAGTAGCACTGTCAAAATAGCCCAAAGACAAAACAGACCAAGTACAAAATAGATCTAAACCAGAACTAACCTAAGACCTAAGGACTCTCGTTACCAAACAGGTACCTAAGCAATAAGAAGGTTCTGCTTTTTTGACAGTCGCTAGAATTTACATATATCAAATTTGACATTTTTTCTAACTCTAATTACATTAAATATACGTTCCAATTTGCTCTATTTTTTTTTAGTGACAACCGTACATAACTGAGTTGGATTAGTCCTGATCCAAAATTATTACATATATTAAAAAAAAAGGAATCTGTCATAATCTTACATTCTTACAATCACAATAGGGAACTTGCCAATATTTTTAATTTTTTCCAAAGTATTTGAAAATATAAGCAAATGTCGCCTTAAAACACGTATTAGCAAAAAAATACATTTCAGATACTCACAACGGCCGCAATAAATGATTGAAAATACCTCCAAATTCAAATTTACCGGGGGACCAAAACGCTTTGCCATTGGTCGTGACGTCACCTCACAATCGTCAATCTACGTTCATTTTAATTCAAGGAATGGGCCCTTATAAAAGCGTTGTCGTTTTATTTAAAACTGTTCGGTTCTAAAAATTTTTTTGTATTTAATCGATTGTGAGTGTTACGCAGTTTCCATACTTTAAACTTTTTTAAAGGGGGGTTTTTTTTTCCAAAATAGGGGGAGGTGGTTTGTTTTAAACATCTTTTTTTAGTTTATCAAAATATTGGATATTTTTTAAAAATTTTTTGCAAGGAAAATGACTATTTTTATTGAATAAGACTGAAAAGGGGGAAAATTTTTAAGGGGGCCCCCCCGATAACCGCCCTTTTTGGAAAGTTTTTGGTTTCAAATTTTTTAAAAAAAATGATAGTTTTTCCCTTTAAGAAGTTCGCGGCGTTAAAGCAGAAAGTAAGTAAAAACGGAAATATTTAAATAATTGGGTTTTGAAAAAACTTTCATTTTCAGTACTTATCTAAATTAATTCGCTATACGGATGGGTCGACGGCCATAGTAAGTAATGACGTCATCCACGCTGGCGCGAAAATGAACTGTTTGAAATGCTTTCGGACCGCGCGAAACTTTAACGCTGGATTATGAAGTAATTATTTACTTTAACCGGAAATATTTTTGGGAATGTTCTTTCTGCACATATATAAAGCAAATCATGAGATTTTAAAAAATGGTTTGTGTTCCCTATTAAAGGGGAGCAAAATTATTCAAGTACTAAAACTCTGTATAATTGATGGAAAATATTAAGATTTCAGCGTTTCCACTGAATTCTGAGTTTTGCAATATCTATTACTTTTAAGGCAAATCTTCTGAAGGACCTTAAGAAGAATCTTCCATAAATTAAAGGAAGCAAAATTTTAGAGTATCAAAATTACAAGTTTTTATCAGAACTTGATATTTCGGCGATTTCCTTATTCCAGCAACGTCCAAAAATTCTATTACTTGCGAATTTTCTAAAGGACCTTGGGAAGGATCTCCCATACAAATTAAAAAAAGGAGCAAAATTCTTAGGGCCCTAACATTGCGATTCGGCTTTGCACATTCGGCTTCTTTGCCGCTGACGCTGGACGCCAATTTCAGCACAATTTACTGAAACTTCTATATCTATATCTTCGCTCTTCTATTGCAATAGCATCACTATGTTGTCGGTAGTTGAGAATGATCTATGAATTATCTATATATTCTTTTGATCATCGCCATCGTCGGAGCAAATCCGGTTGAGTAATCAACAACCACCCCAGCAAAAAGAGTTTTCTCAATGAACGCGATTTTATGCAAAAGGAACCACAACGTTAGAGGGGTTTTATTATTTTATACGTTTAATTGATCCTAAAATAGGAAAAAACCATGGAGTGCTACCATTTAAAGGGTTTCATTTTTAAGATAGGAGTGAATTTGCTCCACTTTTAGTTTTTTAATTAACTCAAATTATATGTATTTTTTGTAAATAGACGTTAATACAAAAGTTATTTTTTTTATTTATTTTTTTTTTTTTTTGAAAAGATTCGTGGAGAAGAATAACAGTGGTAAAATGTTTAGTAACCTTTGGTAGTTATCCATTGTAACATATCCGTTAAATATTATATGCCTACAGTATGCGACCTTAAAAAGTTTTTAATGTAGGTTAAAAACCAAATATTTAATGTCTTTATAAACAAATACAAAAAAGCAAAAGGAATTTTAAAAAAAAGATTTTTTTTTCATTTAATTAGTACCGTATATATTAAAATTTGCCTGATCTGCCCAGTAATTGAAAATTTTTGACCCTTTTAAAAAAGACTAAATTATTAAATAAAATATAGTACCCAAGTGTAAACCTTTTTTTTTTGATGATCCACAGAAATAAAAAATTTGTTATTCATCAAAAAGACAGTAAGATTCCTTACTTTTCTGCCCTTATTGCCTATAAAATTTTCATTTTCTGTAATTCAAATTGATTTTATTATGTATTGGGTTTAAACTAACGTTGGTCTCAAAAGGGACCTAATTTTATAAAAGAAATTTTCCCAAAAAAAAAAATGCGGATATTTTTGGATTTGCAAAAAAACCATAAAACTTCTAGTAATTTTGTTACAATATTATAAGTAAAAACAATTAACACAAAATTAAAGTCACAATTAAATAAACACTAATCACTAAAATAAGAAGATTTTTATTAATCCAAAAATCCCCACGAACAAAATAAAATAACACAAAGCAAAAAAAAAAAGTAATAGGCGCAAACAAACGAAACATGTAATTCGCTTAAAGGGTTGATGAGACGACACGGTAAAAGGGAAAAGTTTATAGGGGCCCACCAAACGGTACAGGTCTGAAATAAAATTTTTTCCCCTTTTTACATAATTTATCAGTGTGTAAGGGGCAAACATAATAAAATTTCTTTGAATTTTGTTACCGAGAATCCGGGGGCCACTCATGTCAGTTATTTTCATAGGGGGTGAACTTTTTTTTGATAATACAAGCAAAACAAACTTCCTTAAAGTAACCAATAAAAACTATTAAGAGTCCATTGCGCCCGAAAATTGGGTTCAATTTGGGGTTGGGGAAATTTTTTTTCAAAAAAGGTATAATTTTTCGATAATTTTAAAAACTATAAAAAAAACTTAAACTAGCTTTGCTGTAATAGTTTTTTAAAATTTGGGTTTAGTTTTAATATTTTGAGTGAAAGTCACCTAAAATCGGTAGTTTAGATACTATTTTTCTTAACTCGACTCATATTTCAAAAATCCGTTACAGGGGAGGCATAGATTATTTCCTTACCTTTAAAATGGTGTAAATTTATGTCATTTAAAGAAAAAAGTTACCAAAAAAAGTTATCTTCTGTAGGGGTTGAATCGGAAACAACATCGCATCGACAGACCTTTAAAAATAAAAAATATAATATTTTAATGGGGTATACAAAATTGTGGTAGTGGAGTTTTTTAGTCTCCGCCCACCGTCTCCGAGTCCTTTCGCCCGACCCTAAGGGGAGGTAAATGCACTCTTAAAAAATAAATCCCCAAAAAAACTATAAAACATATTTAAAAAAATTTTCTTTAAAAACTCGAAATTTTTTATTTTCTACCTATTTATTCCACGTTAACGATTTTTCATCAATTTATACTAATTATATTAAAAAAATGAGTGTTTAATATTGCATGTGACATAAAGGTTTTAAATCATATCAGAAACTATTTTTAACGTAATTCTCAAGGACTAATAACACATAACGTCCAATTAAAAAAATGAGCAATCGAGCCTAATATTTAAGGGCTATTTAAATTTTTGCCCGTTGGGGGGACAAAAAAAAAGGGTAAATGTATGGTGTAGTCGGATACTGAAAAGCTATTTTTAAAAAAACATAAATATATTTTTTGGGGAAAGGATATTTTTTTAAGGCGCTCGTGTTAGGTAACAACCGAACGGATGACTAGGAAAGAGCAAACCTAAAAGTAAGTTTTTCCCAAAAAATATGCTGTTTTTTTTTTTAAAGTCAAAAATTATTGGGAAAAAAATTTTGATTGTATTAATTATTAAAGATAAGTGGTTCCCAAAGGGTTAAGGGTTTTGGTGAATAGTTGCTATAATAAAGGAAATGCTTCCTAAAAACTGTAACAATAATTTTTTTAATATTGCGTTCGGATTACATTTTACTTTGTATTAAAGAGTTTGAAGTAAAAAATCAAAAAAATAATAACCAATTTTTTAATTGGTAATAAATAAAAATTTTTTTTTTTTTAGTTTAATAAAATTTATTTTACCAAAAAAAAAGGTTTTTTAAAAAAAACGCCCTTTTTAAATTTCAAAAAATTTAGCTGAAACGGTTTATTTTAAATTTTAGAGTTTTCTTACATTGCTCTTCGCTGTGGATCCCCCTTTAAAATAAAGATGGGGAAATG